>QNGE01001713.1:92751-136127 GCA_008508345.1 Paragonimus westermani
CTCGCGACCACGCAATAGTTGCTCGTTGAACGCTCGGACGCCCGCCCGAACCGTATTCCTCCAGGCCGTCCATTTCAACGCCAACGTGAAAGACTTACCTGCACAACATCCTGGTATCTCCGCTTCTGACCACCGGGATTTCGCTTACCTGACTTCAAATGTCCACACAATAACTGCTTCGGGATACGGTCATCGCCCATCCGACGGACGTGACCGAGCCAACGGAGCTGATTCAGCATCAACATGGCTTCCATCCCGTCCATGTCCGCTCGCCCCAGTACCTCAGTGTTCAAGACGTCCGAAAGCAGCACTAGCGTTCCTCACCACAATATACACAAACACACACAAACACACATACATACAAGATTACATTCAGTCTCATGACTATACGCCTACGCTGGTTATTTGGCCACATGAATTGTTGAGCACACAAGCCACTAAACAGTTTTTGGAATATCCAGTTACAAGATGCGCATAATATGAATTCTAGGCAATTTGGAAACAGTGCGACGACTGAACTCAACTTGATATGCGGCAAAATTGTTGATCACTTTCATACTAACGCCATGAATCGGAGTGGATTGTGGCAAGTGGAAATCAGGGTCTCTCCCAAGTGTTTGATGTGTTTGAGTTCCGTTCACATTCGGCGGACGTGCTCCCAGTCAAACTAGTTGTTTAATACCGCCAGTGCATCGTTCGCTTTGTGTCTAAAGGTGATTTGGACGAGTAGGAGACAAATGTCACTTGTTCACAAAAGGGTCAATGAAGGGAGTTTTATGTAGACACTCAGTAAGATGTGATAACTACCAAGATAATATGGATTGTGTGGGAGAAGCAGACTCAACACTGCTCCGGAATTCTGCGTTTTCGACAACTGATATGGACGACGAACAGTTTATTGAACTCCACCTCTAATATAGAGTACTAGGATATGTTTCGTTGGGTTTACGTGGTACCAGAAGAGAGCTGACTATAAGTGATTAGAGGGGAAGCGCTCTTGAAATCGTGCAAACTGATTTAATATTGAAAAGTCAAATGCTCGGAAAAATTCCACAGCTGACCGAATATCGCGAAAGTCAAACAAAATTCTCGGAATAAAATGAAAGATTCCGTGGGTTAACAATAGGTAAAGAGAAAACCGTTACGGAAGAATGAAGGAGAAATCGTTGGAAATGAAGAGGTAGCCCAGAAAACGGAAGAAGGAGATAGAAAAAATCAATAGGAAAGAAGATGTTTCAAGGAGAAACACCGTAAGCAGATATGGAAAGGGCACACGAAAGTTAATATCACGTTCTGGAGTAGATTTAAGAAGAAAATTGGGGAGATCACGAGAAATCAATCTGAGAGATATATTCAAAACAAACAAACGGAAAGGACAACAGTTTGAATTCACATGCAATGTGCAACGAATGTGAAAACCGTTGATCAATCTCAAACGGGTGTAGATTTACTTACCATCATGTACTGGAGGAGCATGGAGAGATAATTTCCGACGAAAGTTTGAGATGAATCTCAGATATTTGATCATAACATTGTATTCGGGATTATAGCTACGTGTGTGAGCATGCTGTTAAAATGCGGTGAACATGCACGCCACAATGACTACGAGCATCATCAATGTGCGGTTGTGGGAATGGAACGGGGGAGAACATTGTTGAATGATGAGAGCACAGTTTGAACATTGGCCGCAATCTGATGGAGTACAATGTATGCGGCTAGTCGCATCAACATGTTACATTCACGTCACTTCATCGAGTTGGACCGGACTAGCGTTTGAATTCACATGCAATGTGTTTCGAATGTGCAAACCGTTGATCGTTCTCAACCGGGAGTATGGTAACATACCATTCTGTTGTTTGGCAGCTTGGAAATGAAATGTGGAAATTTTCGTGAAACGAATCTGAGAGATCTGTTCAGAACATCGTATTCGGAACAATAGCTACGTGTGTGAGCATGCTGTTAAAATGCGGTGAACATGCACGCCACAATGACTGCGAGCATCATCAATGTGCGGTTGTGGGAATGGAACGGGGGAGAACATTGTTGAATGATGAGAGCACAGTTTGAACATTGGCCGCAATCTGATGGAGTACAATGTATGCGGCTAGTCGCATCAACATGTTACATTCACGTCACTTCATCGAGTTGGACCGGACTAGCGTTTGAATTCACATGCAATGTGTTTCGAATGTGCAAACCGTTGATCGTTCTCAAACGGGAGTATGGTAACATACCATTCTGTTGTTTGGCAGCTTGGAAATGAAATGTGGAAATTTTCGTGAAACGAATCTGAGAGATCTGTTCAGAACATCGTATTCGGAACAATAGCTACGTGTGTGAGCATGCTGTTAAAATGCGGTGAACATGCACGCCACAATGACTGCGAGCATCATCAATGTGCGGTTGTGGGAATGGAACGGGGGAGAACATTGTTGAATGATGAGAGCACAGTTTGAACATTGGCCGCAATCTGATGGAGTACAATGTATGCGGCTAGTCGCATCAACATGTTACATTCACGTCACTTCATCGAGTTGGACCGGACTAGCGTTTGAATTCACATGCAATGTGTTTCGAATGTGCAAACCGTTGATCGTTCTCAAACGGGAGTATGGTAACATACCATTCTGTTGTTTGGCAGCTTGGAAATGAAATGTGGAAATTTTCGTGAAACGAATCTGAGAGATCTGTTCAGAACATCGTATTCGGAACAATAGCTACGTGTGTGAGCATGCTGTTAAAATGCGGTGAACATGCACGCCACAATGACTGCGAGCATCATCAATGTGCGGTTGTGGGAATGGAACGGGGGAGAACATTGTTGAATGATGAGAGCACAGTTTGAACATTGGCCGCAATCTGATGGAGTACAATGTATGCGGCTAGTCGCATCAACATGTTACATTCACGTCACTTCATCGAGTTGGACCGGACTAGCGTTTGAATTCACATGCAATGTGTTTCGAATGTGCAAACCGTTGATCGTTCTCAAACGGGAGTATGGTAACATACCATTCTGTTGTTTGGCAGCTTGGAAATGAAATGTGGAAATTTTCGTGAAACGAATCTGAGAGATCTGTTCAGAACATCGTATTCGGAACAATAGCTACGTGTGTGAGCATGCTGTTAAAATGCGGTGAACATGCACGCCACAATGACTGCGAGCATCATCAATGTGCGGTTGTGGGAATGGAACGGGGGAGAACATTGTTGAATGATGAGAGCACAGTTTGAACATTGGCCGCAATCTGATGGAGTACAATGTATGCGGCTAGTCGCATCAACATGTTACATTCACGTCACTTCATCGAGTTGGACCGGACTAGCGTTTGAATTCACATGCAATGTGTTTCGAATGTGCAAACCGTTGATCGTTCTCAAACGGGAGTATGGTAACATACCATTCTGTTGTTTGGCAGCTTGGAAATGAAATGTGGAAATTTTCGTGAAACGAATCTGAGAGATCTGTTCAGAACATCGTATTCGGAACAATAGCTACGTGTGTGAGCATGCTGTTAAAATGCGGTGAACATGCACGCCACAATGACTGCGAGCATCATCAATGTGCGGTTGTGGGAATGGAACGGGGGAGAACAGTGTTGAATGATGAGAGCACAGTGTGAACATTGGCCGCAATCTGATGGAGTACAATGTATGCGGCTAGTCGCATCAACATGTTACATTCACGTCACTTCATCGAGTTGGACCGGACTAGCGTTTAAATTCACATGCAATTTGCAAACCACTGATCGTTCTCAAACGGGTTCCGGTTATTACTACGTCATATTCCGAACGATCATGCGAAGATTATTTGCCTCGTAGGATTGAAAATATTCTGACAGATCTGTTCAGAACATCTTATTCGGAACAATAGGTACGTGTGTGAGCATGCTGTTAAAATGCGGTGAACATGCACGCCACAATGACTGCGAGCATCATCAATTTGCGGTTGTGGGAATGGAACGGGGGAGAATAGTGATGAATGTTGATTGCACAGTTTGAACATTGGCCGCAATCTGATGGTGTACAATGTATGCGGCTAGTCGCATCAACATGTTACATTCGCGTTACTTCATAAATTTTTAGATGAATTTGTTTCTCTTTCTCTCTCAAATTAATTCTTCTCTTTTCATGACATCTTTCAATTTTATGTAATTTTTCTCACTTAGGTAGTTTTTGGCTGCAAGTGAAAAATTTTCTCAATCAATTTCTGTTTACTTCCTTCACTTTTTTCAATTTGTCTTTATTTTGATTCATATGTCTCTTGTTTATTCTATTGGGACTCATTTCTGTCATACATTTTTGCGATCATTTTTATAATTTCATATTCTTGCTTTTTTCATTGTTGCCATTTTTTATTTATAATAATAATGAAATTTTTACTTCTCTCCTTCTCTCTCGTTGTGCCCGTTTTTCACTCACCTGAATATTGTTCTTTAATCCGAGAGGAAGTATGATTTAAATCGGTTGTTAGTTGCAAATTACATTGTACAATTTGGTAAGTTGCTAAGCCTACTGATAAAATTACTTAAAGTTGCACGCCTGGTTTATTGTTATGTTGAAACAGGCGGCAGCAATATTGAATGATGTTAGCATATTCAGTAGTTTCGGGGGAATGTTCTGAGGCCCCATGTATTGTGCACAGTGTTTTACAATATTATGTCCCCAGATGGTTATTTCATTACTAACAGTAAATTTTCATTCTCCCCCCAATTACTGGAAATAGCCCTGCGAGATTGTATTAGGTTTTCTACCTAGAATTTACTCACCCACGTAATCTTCTTCGTCTGCATCTGGATAAATGGGTATAAAACTCTTTTTTCTCGATCCAATTATTTTGTGCGATTTTAAATTTTTGTGAAATTTTTCCGAAGAAATGTTTTATCGTTCATATTATGTGGAAGTGCACAGCAAATCTGCCTGCAGAAATATGATATTGTGTAGACGAAAATAGAATGCTGATTGACGAAGCGTTTAGTGATTTTACCTTTTACGAACTTTTTGGTGTATTACGCTTTCTGTTCGATCTCTTTCAAGGTGAATTTTTCGTCTTTTTTTACATGTGTACGAACAATTTTGCATTTCAAACTGATTTCTTTGACAAGTTTGAATTTTCAATATACTGAAGATGGTAACAGTAACACAATCCAGAACGCTTACAAACTTGACTGAGTGTTACGAATTTCTGTTGGAACGAACAGCCTGAGGACCGGATGGCTGTTAATTTTGGAGCTCCGTTGCTTCTGAACTAACTGACTGAATATTCTCGTGTCAAATGACGCAACCAGATTAGCAGCTTTTTCAACCTGATCACCCAGTGTGCTATGCTTTATCGCAAATACCACATGGTCAAAAACTTGTTATCAACCTGCTCTAGGCACCGATCTTTGCTTTACGTATAGAGATCTTTCTGGCTATTCGTGTTACAGTGTTCGCTCAAGGTACGGGGTATTATGGCGGAGTAAAATATAGAGAAATATGGGCAGCATTTTCAGCTGAAAAAATGAAAGTAGTCTAGCTACTTCTGAATAAATAACACCATTTCTTCAAACCTTAAACTCTGTGTTATAATATGCCAGTTGTATCTAGCCACACCATGATTGGAGACAGCTTAGAAACCGTTGTGTTGTCACTGTTGACATGATACATGCACAGATTTATCCATTGGTTTGTAGTTAATTGTACACAAACAAACGTAGTCACATAATACACCATACCATCTAAATCGTCTGACGCATTATACAATGAAGAAGCACAAAGTACTGACGTGTCGTGGAAAGGTGAACACATAGATTAGGCTAAGTGACAGTGTGAGGCTTCGCAAAGTTCCAATATTTATTATCTAACCAACGTCTACCCACATGTTTTATTCTTTCTGCGAAAAACGTGTGTTCGATTTGTTTGTTTGTCATCCGAATGTCCTCAGCTTTTTTACGACACTCAGATGCGGTAAACTTTAGCCGAATGCTCAAATCGATCATAATGCACTCGCAACAGTATAACACCGATTGTGTGTTACTGGACAGTTTAGATTTTGTATACAACAGCATATAATCTTCACATCAATATCGAAGCTCGATTGGTACTTGACCATTTCCTAGTTAGCACGTAACAACCGAATAATCTCAGCTTCTATCGTTGAATAGTGAAATCTCCAAACGACGATAACGGAATCCAAAAACAATATAGCCATCTGAAACACTGAATCTATCTGCCCCAAGAAATTTGTTGTTGCAATGCTTTCTAAGATAGGGATTGATGACACGGATTAATGCATTGCAAACTGAAATACATTGACACATTTTATAATTGAAAACAGTATTCGCAAAACTAAATATTGAAGGCGGTTAATTTTTCTACACAACACGAAAGGGAGTTTCTAGAAATTAAACACACGTTCGGTTAATGTGATCTACGACATAATTTTTGTTCGACCAACAAACAGGAAGACATTTATAGGGTTTATAACTTTGTACACTACAACAAAATGCCGAATGCAGCAGCAAGTGCTTTGAGCAATATTAGTTTGTCATTAACAGTATGCTTATTCTGATATGTTGCGGACTGTTGGGGGGTGCGTCAAGATAGAGATGATGAGATCCACGGATAGACAATCAGCGACTTGATGAAAGAAGACTGACTACATTCAAAGCAATATTGGAAGTTTTAATCTACTTTAGATTAATGAGCAAAGATTACTTGAAACGGAAAGACTATTAAACACAAATCAAAACCACATATTAACCAGTATGTTAACATTCTTTTCAAATATAAATTCTCTCAAATGTCGGTTTGATGACGGCTATTGTGGATCACATTAAACATAAAACAACTTACATAGCTCGACTCTTCCCCAAGAAACCATCAACAGCAACATAGTCGGAAGAACGAGTTTCATGCCGGGAAATTCTCTCATGTTTTGAAGACGATAGTGCATGGTGACAGCACCTTAATTTATACGGATTAGTATTGTGACCTTGAATGATTGCTTGTTCAGAATTCAGAACCGTCACATTTTTCTATGGAAAACAAAATGGTAACCTTCAGCTTCCAACTGAACTTAACTCGGCTTACTTAATTTTATGCAAAATTACAACGAGAATGTGGGTAACTCTAATGCAGATTATCCACTCGTTTCAAAACATAATTATACGGCTTTATTTTGAAGTCATTTCTATATTCGTTGGAACCTAGTTCATATTAACTGTGGCTTTGCCAGAGGCGAACAATATTAGTGCTCAAAATTATATTCTGTGAAACTTTACACGTATACCACAACAAATAAGAAAAGTTTTCGTTTGTCCTGAGTAATCATTTTTTATCCGCTTCTCGTATCAAACATTGTTCAGGCCGGAGGTGATCAGAATCAGCTCCATTTAAAAATAATTACTATTGAATTGACACATTTCAATTCCGTGCAAAACATGTACACTTTTTGTGACCGTTCGTGTTATTCGTTGGCTGTGCATCACAGACCTGATGGATCAATCTTCTCGGATTTCTAGAACAATCGATAGGGATGCTGATAAATACAAGTAGATCGTCACTCACAATTGTGTGGATTTTCCATATTCTCGAAATATTTTCACTCGTTCCTAATGTTAGGTCAGTGGTGGGGTGATTGATACGGTTGTCTCGCAAGAACGTGCGCTACTGCTCAACTATGGTAGGAGAACTTCAGCATAGAGCCATTTTTCAAGAGGATTTGATCATAGAATCTGTTATCCGCTGTGTGACGCACTCCGAATTTGTTGGACTTTTGAGTGGCTTCGCTGTGTTAACTATGTAGCGGCTGATGATAGACGGGATTGTACAGAGCTTCGGTTTGGCTATGCAGGCTGCTAGTGTGCAGTACATTAATGGTTGAATTTCATAATTACATGATTATGATAAAGAAATTAATCTGTAACGGCAGCTGATATATATGAAATCTCTGGCGTCTATGCAGGGATGAGACAGAGGGTGCTGGAAAATTTAAAGGCAATCACATGGTTCTTTCACAGTTTCAGCCCTGGGGTGAAATGTCATATTGTACTGACGTGTTTCATTTCTGTCATGGAGCTGCACAGTTGGCTTTTAACGAGAATTACCACATATTGCACCATCTGTTTCGGTTTCTCAAAAACATTGAAAACTTGGGGTTTCGTCCACCGTCTTTCAGAAATTTTTGTTACACCGCCGACCTACGTTGCTGTTGACTGTTACTTGGTGACAGAACAAGCTTAGTTCATGAATGCGAACGCAGAGGCAGTTGGGAATTTGAAGCATGCCAGGAAAATCTGGAAGGCCGTGTGAAAAGTTGCATATGCAAAAACATGTTTATCGCCACGAAGAGAGGATGACTGAGTTGAAGTTATATATTGTTTTACTGTATCGTTTCAAACGCAAGAATGAGGAAACACGGCCAGTTAAACATTCATAACCAGCTTGGAAACATAGCATCAAAACAGAATCGTCCTTCCAAATTTCCTGGGTAATTTCGCAAATGCGAAGTTGAAGAACGTGTCTTTGGGGAATAACCAACCTAATGAGAAAACCTAGCAAGTCTAGACGTACATGAACTGGGAGGAGAAGTGAACCTGTTACCGATGAACAATCAGAGATCGCACTCACTGAATACCAACTTCAGTGCGGTGGCTTCAGCAGTGTGAATATTTGTTCAACGAGGTGTCGTCCTTAAAGAAATGGATGGCGAGAAGGAAATGGAGTTCAACGAAAGAACTACGAAAACGTGTCACACGGTCTAAGGGTTAGACAGGTATTGTCGGCTGACAGAGAACAGGACATTTTCCTGTGGAACGATGATAAACCCGTTGAGAGCCGATACTCATGAGAAACCCTTATCCTATCTGTACCAGTGGCAGACGAATACTATGGCACTTCCATCGTTAAGCCGTTCCTACAATCTATCGCCATTAGGGCCTTTCATTGCAGACTGTCAACCACAGCTACCAAGCGATTGAACTCACATTAGACTATGTATTACAAGGCAATATACTTGAACTTAAGCGGGTTAAAAGTTTCACAATGCAGACAGCACGAGTAGCTTTGGCATACTAAGTAACACCCTGGAATGTCAACACACTGGGCTTATTGGCTGTTATCATAATACTCAATAAAATCCAATCACTTTCGATGAAAACCTCGAGGTGTTTCATTTCTAAAAGCAAACATATTTCAAACAGGCGATGTTCACTTATTGGTTAGTAGTTTCCGTTTATTTTCTTTGTCTGTTTTGCAATTTATCAGTATGCTTTTCGATGATGAGTATTCTGGCCGTGGTTACTTTCAGGTGAACTACATATCGTCATGACACTCATATTCCGATAGACATTCTTGTCGGTACTATTCATGATAGCCTGGTCGGAAAGGCCACCTTAGCGCCACCTTTGCACTTTAAAGAAATTTTCTGTTCTACGCAGGTTTCATGCGTCTACCATGTTTGACGCCAAGTACTTTAAAGAAACGTATAGAGGTATTCCTTCTCACTGGTTGATACTAATTTTAATAAGTGGCGTTTTCGAGTGGTGCAGTAACCTTTCACATTAGCATGCATAAACTGAATGTATAACCTTGTGACCAAAAGTGCATGTCAACAAGAAGCCGGTGTATCCAACTGTTTTTGGGTAAACAGAACAGGTAGTGAACAATGTTTTTCCTATTAGATGAGAAAACACAGTTGTATTGTTTATCGTTGTCTGACTATGAACAAATATGCTTTCGGGTAGAACGAGCGGTGCAAATACAGTAGGGTTCTTCTAATGTTTCTCAGTTTAAATCTTGTTTATTTTAACACAATCCCGGAAGTAGAATTGTGAATAAAACACACGTTTGAGCAGCAAGTGTGTGCATTTCTCCTGCTCAGCGATCAACTTTTAAAACAAACTTCCAAAAAATAGCTAGGTGATTAAGTTAGTCTTCTTTCAACCGTAAAATACGCACGGTCTGCAAAGTTGTTTAATGCACAAAATCCGTTGAAGGTTATCTGAAAACGAAACAACGAACACGTATACTCAGTTGTATGGCTGACTAGTATCCGCACTCATTACGTGGCAGTGCGGTAACATTCGTCTTGGAGACACGTCCCCTGTAGTGCATACATATCATCTAAGTAGTCGCTCTTAATCTTTCGTCTTCCTTGCGTTGAGATAAGCATGTTAGTTTTGGAATGTACACAAAAAATGCTCACTAACGAAGGTGCATTTTACACAACACTCCTCCCTAGCTTGAGGTTTTGTGGTTCTTTGAACCTCCTGAAGGATACTGTTTGACCAACACAGTGTTGCCTTTCGACGTATCAATCTTCTGATGATTCTTTGCGTTGGTATATCGTGTCAATTTGCTATCACACTATTATGCACTCGTCTCGTCTCCCTTGATCGTGTATACTGGGCTCCCCACGGAAGACACGAAATACGGATCATTCAATTTAGGCAGTATTCTTGAGCCTGGGCTCCGTCACCCGTGTTCCGATCATCTGAATAATTTACCCTATCACATGAATTGAACATTCTAGCTCTCCCCAGTCATTGAGCTGTCGATCACTCTTTGGAGTGTGCCTGCGACAAACAATTCACAGATGGGATCACAGCACTTTGGCTATATTCCAATGTCTTGAGCCACTGGAAGTCGAGAGGTTCTAACGCACATCAATTAGAATAGAGAGTTCTTTGTGTTCACCTGAACAGACGCACAATGGGTCAATAACACCAGTCGTCTCCCTTAGCTGATAACCATTCAAGGATTGTTCGGTTACGTTTGATTCGCCCGTTTGCTTGTGGATGACATGTTGATATTCGGATGCACTTGATTCCCAGTTGTTACGTATGCGTTGGAAATCCCTCACTTTGGAAGCATATTCTGTATTCCGCCAACATCGTTAGGATGTGCATTATCAATATGTCTCCCACCGCAGATGTCTTTTGGTCCGAAACGCCAGTCGCTTTGATCTGATGGGTAAGATGTTGCGCCATGACCAGAACGTGCTGCTTATCGCAAGAGCTCAGTGGAAATGGGTACATAAGATGGACTAGTCAGAGTTTTGAGAAGAAATGCGTAGCAAACTAGATCGTTTTCGGTGTTTCATCATCAGGCTAAATACAACACATTTATATGAATTAGATGGAGGTGGTAGATAACATATCACTAAAGCGAAAGGTGTCAGTCAACAGTTTTTATCTGGTTTGAGTCATGATGTGGTGGATTGTCAGGCCGGAGGTGCGAGTTTTCAAACGCTCGGCCGAATACCTCAACGCGGGGGAGGTACGTTCAAAAGCCTGTCGCGATCGGATCAAGAACAACGTGCACGACCGGATGAGTCATCGCTCGACTGGATCGGACCAACAGGCGAGGCAGGGCAGGCGAAATACGACAGATGGCTAGATCGGAGACGTGGTTTTTCCAACATTTAGAGGAACATCTCGACACGATGTTGGAATACGGTCAAGGCCAACATTGGGTGGATGGCGGACAGCACGAGCAGCCGGACGAGCCATCGCGCAACGAAATCGGACAAACAGACGAGGAATGGCAAGCGGGAAACCCCCCGATAGAAGGCGCCGATCACACACGTGAACCGGTCAGAAGTGCACACGACGTGTGAACGGAAACCGGGGGGGGGGTGTTGCGGGTTGGAATTATGACTCATAAACGAGAGAGCGCGCGTTGCATGTGACTGGCGATTTGGACAATAAAGATTGTGCTTTATTGGACGCCTTCTCGCTACAATGAGACTTAGTTACGTAACATTGGCTACGTGAGTTGTACGAAGCCTGCGAGGGATGCATCACATCTACGCAGTCATTCTATCCTGGGTTTGCGTACACGGCCATGGAAGATTCAACGTTTCGATTAGTCGTTTTTGAGCGCACAGTGGTGGCGAGTATAGGCGAATTGCGATGGCCTCTGCAGTTGACAGTATACGACCTTTGACCTGTTTCGATTGTATCCCACATATTCGGTAGATTGGCTTGAGCGATTCGGTCTGATTGATCAGATGATTTGACTCGATCACATGCGTGGCGACCGCAGACGAACAGGGCCCTGTCGATCCTCGCGTCAACCACACCGGTTGGTGCTCCCGAATGCGTTTGGATCAACGCTGTGTTGTGCGGCCCATGTAGCTTGTTCCACAGGAACAAACGAAACGGTAAACACAAAAAGAGGCGGCATGAACAGGCAATATATCTTCCAACTGGGAGCGCGATACTGGTGTGGAGACAAACTGAACGCGTAGTTGAGCTGCGAAAAACGTCTTGTTGATTGCTACACTAAGCTTCTTGGTTACGGTTTCAGCGACACCATCACCCTTGAAGGGCAAGGAAATATAAACAGACTTTTTGTCTGCAGTTTGTGGTTTATCTATCTTAGCGCTTGTCTGTCGAGTTTGTCGAGTTCAAAGAGCGATATCGGCTGTAGAGGCTGCTGAAATACTACACTGTCAACTTTCAGTAACTGGCATCGTTGGCAAGTAACTGCTAAGCCCTCACATCTTCTTTCATCTCCAGTCCGTGTGCTGTTTGCTGCAAAAGATCCCACGTTCTGGTGCATCCGGTGTGTGCCATTTCAGATCAGCTTGCTACTAGCTTCTACTTCATTTTTCTGCAGAATACCACCAACTGAAGGCTGCCAGTGACAAGCCGCTAGTTTTGGCTCCCCATCCTTAGCATTTATTGGGACCTTTACGCCTCTTTCCACAGCGCTAACCACCTTCCGGATGACCTTGTCCTGACATCGTAGACACATTAGTGTTTTTTGGTCCTGCTCTACCATTGAGCCGTTGATTTCAAAAGTCAGTTGGGGAAGTTCGTCGTCTGTCTTTGATCAAGAGAGAAAATCATGACGCAATTGCTAACAATAGACACAGAACTGATCGTAAAGTCATATTCCTGTAAACGCATTACCCACCGGGCTAATTTGTCCTTCGGATCCCTCTCAGTCCTGATGCATTCTATAGATGTGTGGTCCATCTCCACGCGGAACTGATGACCCAACAAGTACGACCTGCAGTTGTCCAGCGCCCAGACGACTGCCGAACATTCCTTCTCAACGGTTAAATTCTTTTGCTCCTTCAGCTCAGTACTCTGTTAACATACTGAAATACCTCTTTGCTCTGCTTAAACACTGCCTCAACGTCCCGGTCACTGACACCTCTTGCTACGGTGAAAGCTGTTTTTGCATTCGAAAATTCCAGTGTCAGTTGTTGCTCGTTCTTATTGAACTCACGTGAACGCCCTCTGGGCACCGTTGATCTAATCAAAACGCTTACCTTTCCAGAGGAGTTCGTATATTGGCGGCATAATGAAACAAAATGCTTTCACGAACCGACTGTAGTACCCTGCGTCTAAGTGTGCGCTTAGATTTTGGAGTCATGGCTCCTCTAATTGTCATTATTTTCTCCTGCAAGGACCTGATTTCTCCTTGGCCCAACTTGTGTCTCAGTAGCACCAGCGATGACGGTCCAATTTGTGACTTATCAACATTGATGCGGAGCACCGGGTACTCAACTCATTTTAGGACAGCAACTAGATGAGCAGTGTGCTCTGATTCTATGATAATGTGCATCACAATATCATGTCCGTATGCCGCCACATTATTCAGTCGTATCATCAATTGGACTTACAGGCGTCGAAACATGATCAGTGCTCCGGATAAGCCAAAACTGAATACGCTTGAATCGGTACTTATTTTTGCTCACCGTGACTACGGTTCTCTCACGATCCATGAGTTTGACTACCACCTGCCAGTATCCGGAGCATAAGTGCAACACCGTAGACAATTTCACCTGTTGCAGCTTATCAAAAACATCAGCGACAGAAGGCATTGGTGCAACTGTTTTGTGTTACCTCATTCAGTCGTCTAAACTCCATACAAAAGCGGTATTTGCCGTTGGACAATGTCACCGTGAGAACATGCGAGTTGTATGGACTTTCGGTCTCTTCGACAATGAGCACTGATCCAACATTTTGCGCATTTGCCTTTTCATTTTGTCCCCAAAATTAACCAATATCTCGCTATTTCATATACAGTCCACTTGCAGAATCCGTGCGAATTATCGTCGTTCTTGAATAGTTTGGCGTAATCGCTGACCGTGGATTAGAGCAGTGGGGTTGTGCAAATGGGGTTTTTAGCCATGCTTAATCGGTTGGTGCTGTTCTGTTCCTGTCCTGTAAATGTTAAGAAACCATACCTGGTTGACAGCCTCTGGAACCCGAGGTTAGTCACAGAATCTGGTGCAGCAAGGAAATCGGCTCCGAGAATCGCTTGCCTGGTCTTCGGGAGCACAACGAAACGGTGCTTCACGATAGGGCTTCCAATATGCAGCTCGCATTATGTCACACAGTTAACCAACAGCCTGTGATCTCTAAGTGTCCCGATTATAAAAAACGGCGTCTTCACGTTTGTTTCTTTACACGGGCAATTTAGGAAATGACTGCTCTAGTATCGACAATATGCTGTTCTGTCTTTTCATCAACTTCAACTCATGTACATACAGCCCCTTCCCAGTCGTCCCCATTACACGGTGAGCCGAACAAAAAAGAACAGTCATAGAAACTTTTTTCAGACCTCCTAGACACCCGGCTTGGGCAATACTTTCTCAGGTGTTCTTTATCACCACAGATGAGACAACCCCTTTTTCTGTCGTTCTTCTGTGAGGCTGTTCTCAGTGCGGTTGCATCTACTGTCAGCTGCTTCATTGCAGTTTTGCAGTTCTCTTTTACATTCCTTTTTTGCGCTTCCCTCAGCGTTTTTTGCATTTCTCTCAGTGTCTCCCTCTCTGTTTTGTCTCTCACATCCACCGAAGCCACGGACACATCTTCTAATCCGTCATCTCCTTTGTAAGTTCATCGAGATCCAACCACCAAGTGACGTGGGCACTGCGGACCCGTTAGTGAACCGCCATCGGGAAACATTCAATTAACTACCCCACCAGTAACTGCCGTCGTGACTCTTGGTTCAATTCTAGTAGTGCCATGCAAACAAAGCCGGGCTATAACTGAAAGTGGTGTATTTGTTTGTATACAAATATTTCGCTGTGAATTTCTACCATACCCACACACATTGACTATGTTTACAGTTTATTTTATGGGCTCTCCCAATAATCACCCTGAAACAACAACGATGTTTTCAATGGAAATATTATGTACACCCAATAATGTAGTGTACGTATTCGTGCAAGCTTGAGACTGACGGTTTAGAATGCAGTTTCTGAAGAGTGCTTAATTTGTGGCCCCAACGAGCACCAAATTAGGCGGACGATACAGGATTTAGAAAGGAACTGTGTAATTCCACAAATATCCGTAAACATATTAGGTAGTTACAACCAACCTAGTATAACGACCCACAATGGGAACAGGAAGGCACCAAGTGCGCTCCAGCCCATTTGGCGACACTCAGAATACGCAGCGACGGAAAACTGCCTTTAACCTACTAGCGATTTCAATCACATTTGCTCAGGTTCGAGCCAATCGACCCTGAAGAATAGAATGAAAGTTTTGTAGTTGGGAATTGGCAAACACTCGCTGGGTTCAAATAGTTGCACGACTGAAAACCGTATCTGGCCTTTAGCAGAAGACATACGCAGAAGCGCTTACACGGAACAGATATGGCCGCAGCAAGGATCTTTTAAAAAGTTGCAGTATCAAAACTGATGATCCACCTCTCCTAACTCTGAACACTTTCAAGTATAAACAGTAAGATTGTTATTGCAAAAATCCTCATCTGATTTCATTGATACAATGCTCAATGCTTTTGGTTATTCTTGAACATGAAACACGGAGTCTCGTTGTACCGGAAACCATCGCTTTAGGTTAGTTGGTGAAGCATAGTTCAAATGCAGAGAGGGTCTTTTCAATAACAATTATCTGTTAGCTGTTGTGTGACTGGTTCAAATTATATCAGTTTTGTCTGGCTTGACTCCTACGAACTGATCAGAAACATATGAATTAGTATTATACTAGTCAACAAAAGAAGCGTATCATCTGTGACGCATTATATGATACAATTGTCCAGAAAAACAGCATGCTGGACTCTGCTACCAGACAACACTTTTATAGGTTACCACTAACTGTTTTGAAAAACCCCGCCGCTAGTTAGGTTTCTCCTGACTGTACATCAAACGAAACAAATCACCATTTGTGATAAACCACTAGTCCTTCATTTCATGCAGTCTGCCACTGCCGTTCCCCATCTGGAGCAACTCCACTGAAATTCGTCAAAACCCTGTATGAGTTGGTATCAATCAGTTGTTTATGTGCTACTGAACTTTTCTTCGTTCCAGTAACTTTTGGGCCGATCCAAAGAAGAGGAAGGTGAAGACTAAAATGTAGTTTGATTGTGTTCCGCAGAGGTTTACTAAATTTTATTTTCTTAGACGTACCATCACGTGTATGACCATCTCGTTCAAACTCTTCTGGCTGTAAACCATATGCAAATTAATTACACCTTAACTCAATCCTCAATTCACCAATAGCGATAGAAGACATACATCGCGAGGTGTTAACATTTCGCTTACTCTCTTCAGTCACGAACGTAAAACATGAGAATATATAGGACATGCGGTTAGCAACACAATAATAAACATTCAACCATTGGGTTCACATGAAACAAGGACTGTCGTCAGTTCCAGGGCAGACAAACTGCGCGAGTCAACAGTTCATACACACGCAGAGCCAGACGGTGATTGTTGATCAACATCGCCTCACTTCGATATTTTACCGTTTGATTTGAAAGAAAAATTGCCCGCAAACAACATCGACCTTGTCAGGCTAGCAACCTCAGATATGGAGGCTTCACAAGAAAGGCTGAACAAATATCTGGAAACCCAACGACGTTTTACATCTATACTTAACAGTCTGTCGTTGATATGTCGTATAAAGTTCGAGAATTTTGTCCGAATCGTACTGAAGAATACTAGAACCAAGACACTACGCAGTCTTCATGGAACTTTGTCGCGTTCGGATGACAAGTGCTTGTTTCCTACATATGGCTTGAAACACGTGCAGAACTTATCGTCAGTCCAGTTTTCGCACAATTGGAGGTTCTATCCCTAGGATTGAAATATAAAATTCCCTCCAAAAGAGTCGACCGACTGCAAACACAGGTGCAATTTGAGAACCTGTATGATCAAATTAAAGACTTCTCTCCAACTTCACCGGAAAACGAAGTTGATCGATATCTCGTACCATTTCCTGACTTCACCAATACGCCAGCATTGTTGTTTGACATCTGAACATTACCAAGCTCTGAAACAACTGCGAGAAATGAAAGATGTGGTTTTCCTCCAACCAGACAAAGGTTCCGGCACAATCATCATGAACAAGGTTGATTATGAGTCAAAAATGAAAGATATCCTAATGGACGGAAGAAAATTTCACACGGACAGTACTGCTGATAACAACATTTTGGTAGAGAAACAAATATCAAGAAAGCTCCAAATCCTACTACTACATGGGTATATCTCGGAACTGCAATACAGACAGATGAAGCCAACCGGAACCCGCACACCACAGTTAAGAGGTGCTCCAAAAACACATAAAGGTGGTGTACCGTTAAGGCCAATCTTGTGCATGGACAACTCACCGTACCACAAGCTTGCCAGATGGCTTGTAGACATCCTCCACCCGATCCGTCAGATGTTTACTCCTCACTGTGTAAAAGATTCCTTCGATCTGGTACAAACTTTACAGAACGTATCAGTGAGTTCACATAAGATGTATTCTATCGACGTGGACTCTTTATTTACAAACGTCCCCCTCCGTGAAACAGTTGACTTTTTATGCGATTTTATTTCTCATCAAAATTTGCCTTTTTGTCTCCCAGTTGATTACCTTAAGGAGCTTATACTTTTATGTACAGAGAATATCCGTTTTGATTTTGGCGGATTTTCATATAAGCAAGTTGATGGTGTGGCAATGGGTAGCCCATTGGGCCCTACACTTGCAGATATATTTTTAGGAATGATTGAATTAAAACTATCTGATGCTATAGATGGTGCCAGCCTCTATAAGCGATATGTAGATGATATTTTGATTTTTACTACTAATATTCATTTTGATTCACTCCTAAACCACTTCAATTCCGTTCATCCTAATCTTTCTGTTTCTCATGAGGAGGAAACAAACAACAGTTTATCTTTTCTAGACATTTTAATCACCAGACGGCAGGATGGCTCATTACAACGCTCAGTGCACCGCAAAGCCACTTGGAGCGGTCAGTATTTGCAATTCTCTTCTTTTGCGCCCATTACTTACAAAAGAGGCCTGGTACGAACCCTGTTTCATAGAGCCCGGGAGATATGTACCGATGATTGTTTACAAGGAGAAGAGGCGAAATTAAGAAAGGTACTGCTTGCAAACGGTTACCCGGAGAAATTCATCGATGTTCACAGCCAGAAGAGACTGACAAAGTCTGTCGTGAGTACGGTTCCCAAGAAGCAGGTCTTTTTGAACCTACCTTTCAAAGGCGATCATATCACAACCGATGTAAGTCAAAAATTACAATCTGCTCTAACTCGCACATTCCCTGCGGCTGAATTGCGATTGCTACTCACAACTAGGAGTGTCACTCAGCTTATTCGTAGTCGTGACCTACCGAAATGTTCTGTCTCACATGTAATCTATCAGTTCACTTGCAGTTGCGGTGACATCTATATCGGCAGAACAGATCGATGCCTACGACAAAGAATGGCTGAACATATGCCTAGGTGGTTGATACGCGCCATGACGCAACGGACATTGGCAACAGAACAATTGGGACGAAATCCGACCTCATCCATCACAAAGCACATCATGGAAACAGGTCACGTTGTTGACCCGGCCAACTCGTTTCAAGTTCTGTTACGTAATAAGAACCCGAAGTTGCTCGCTTTCTCCGAGGCGATGTTGATCAACAATCACCGTCTGGCTCTGCGTGTGTATGAACTGTTGACTCACGCAGTTTGTCTGCCCTGGAACTGACGACAGTCCTAGTTTCATGTGAACCCAATGGTTGAATGTTTATTATTGTGTTGCTAACCGCATGTCCTATATATTCTCATGTTTTACGTTCGTGACTGAAGAGAGTAAGCGAAATGTTAACATCTCGCGATGTATGTCTTCTATCGCTATTGGTGAACTGGGTCAAGGGAACTGAGTGTTTTAAATTTCTCAGTCCTCAATTGTCTGACGTTTCACCGAATCCTCCTTGAAACCTGGACCTTTTCGCAGCAATACGTAGTAGTCGTGAAGTGTTTGGGTGTACACCTAATTTCCCGATTTCTCAGCAAGGTATTGCGTCAAGGGATAAATGTTCCCCGTTGTCTTAATTTTACACGTTTTCTCATAGGTATTCCAAGAGACGGGTGTGCCCGTATTAAATCGTACAGCATTTTTTTTACCCCAAAGTAGGACAACATACAGCCGATGCTGCCGAACCTGTAGTTTGGAGTTTGAGAACACAATTTATCCCGAATGAAAACGAAGTCGTATTTAGACAGCAAGTGGACGAGTTCACATTGATGATGAGAAGTTAAATCAGAACTTCCAACTGATATGCTCAACACTGTTCACCCCCATAATACACAGTAGAATCAGAGATTTCGTTGGCTTTGTTTGGCGTACATTCATTCTCAGTAAGGACGGTGATTCAGTGATCCGGTTTTGAGAAAGTTAAATGGGAACGTTTGACGACGGTACTTTCAAAGGCATGATCATAAAAATAAACTTATAACTTGCTGAATCCTTCTAGGCGAAAAGTTGCAACAATTTTGTTAAAACTGACAGAAGAATCCTCGACAGTAAGAAGATGACTGCGAAAACTTTTGGACGTTGATTAGAAGACGACGGGACAGCAGAAAGTAAAATCATCTTCAGGTTAACGGAAGTGTATAAAATATACTTTATCACAGGAAACGTAAAACATTTGATATCGGTCACTTGTATGAGGAGGCAAAGTGCAACTTCAAACTACAACCACAAGCACCTAAGTGTGAAGGCGGTATCCAATCAGAGGATCAGCTGTGATCGACTGAACACTGGTATTAAATAACCAGAGTTAATCAGTAAACTCCCCATGCGCAACAAGCAAAAGTTCCAGACCATTCGAACAATGGCAAGCCCTTTCTGTGTGCTAACGGTATCAAAATCGTTTACACATTCGATCGGCCCATTAATATCGCTTTCCGTCCACAAAACATACGACAAGATCTAGCGTCATTGCAGTTGTAGTGCGAAACATGGCCTAGGGCATTCTCAACGGGCAAATCGGACATCGTTACTTATGGTTGTCAATTATCCGACGGCTCTTTCTCATTAGACGGTTATAATATTGATACCTTCACTTCCGTTCGCAGTGTTAGAATGCGGTATTTAAATTCTTTTCCAGGTAGTAAAAACTGAGAGGACAACAGATTGTATCAAAAAGTCGTTTAGCCTATCGGCTGCTAGGTTGGCGCTCCACCAAATATGTGCTCGACCTCAACTTGAGTATTGCGATCATTTATTGCATTTACGCAAGTCGGATAGACTTGTGTAAGAAACCCTTCGACGATCATTTACCAGAAGCTTATTGCGACACTCTTCTTCATGCACCTATAGACTCCGCTGCCAAAAACTCGGTACTGAACCACTTTGGTTAAGGGGGTAAAGGTGAACCTTACACTTCTTTATAAAGTCATATGTTAGGACGTCATCACCATAACGTCTACCGTTCACTTACAACACAGCCCTCCATGTGGTCAAGAAAATTAGAGCTCCACTTTTCCAATCCTGCTATCGCAGAAGAAGATACGCGCAAACCTCTTTATTGTAAACTATCCCTATATTTGCAATAAACTTCCAAATGAAATCAGGGCCAGTAATAACATTAAGCGTTTTAAAAAGGGCTTGAACGGCTATATCACGCTATCCAACACAGTGTCTATCTTCAGACTCTGTGTATCCACTCATGAATTTTTTGAATGTGGTTCGGGAAACATTTAGCCCTCAGCTGCATATAATGTGCATACCCGTCCCAGCTTTCGTGCTACCCTCGAGAACAGCTTACTTGACACAGTTCGTCGTATCGTTTACTCACACCTACATATAACATTCGATCTATTGCATGCTGCTGAAACCGTTGCAGAACTAACATCCTTTCATTCATATGCGTTATTGTGCATGTTGTAGCTAGATCGCGGGAAAATATAAAATTGACGCTTATTAGTATATCTAACAGAATGACCTCATATGAGCGATACTTGGGATACGCATATTTTATTAAGCCTTTCAAATTGTAGCCTCACCATTCCGGTGGTCTGAGGAAATCCTGAGTAAGTCGCGAAAGATAACCACTAGTTGATAGTGTCAGATTTTATTAATTAGCTCAAAAATATTAGCATTGTATAATTGTTTCAAAAAATCCTGCATGCACATTATTCATTATAGCAAGTGTGATCACTTTACATTTCACCATTTAACACGTAGGATTGTGTTCTTTTTCTTAATCCCATAAACACCCGCTGTGCGAGGAAATCCTCTGCAACAAGTGGACGCACAAAACTTCGTCTTAACGGAACAATTTCAACTTCTCGACGGTTTCCAGCAATCGACGAGACATGAACGAACGTTTTGAGAAAAAATCGAAAACATCATCTGCAAAGTAACTTCTGTCATTGGCATCTGTCCGTCTATCCATGAAGATTAGCATACTGGTTGCGCATGACCTTCTGGGAAAGTAACCATGCTAAGTACGACAGGAAATATTATGTGAGAAGAAGTGCCTAAAGATGGCGTTTTTTGCAAACGTTAATTTACCCCAGAAGGTGTGCTCATGGAACCTATCGGCCAACGTCTGCAGGAAGGTTTTGACAAGCCGCTCTGAAAATACGTGAAATGGTCGCCTCTTTCGTTGGCACCGGAGGAGTGCCACTCCGAATCTTTCCCTTCGAACGAAGTGTGGAAGGACGCCGCCAGATAGATGACCGCTTCCTCGAAGATCCTAAGCTGGGTCACGTCTAGTCTCAATGCCTTATGAAGAGTGACGTTATGCACAAGATGCTGTACATTCACCACGGATTAGGTGGATGTCAGGGGTGGTTGCTAAAAGTTTCTCGGCGAAAGAACCAGATGCCATTTTGGTGGTGACACATTGATGACCACTAAACATTACTACCCGAACACATCTGCAACCGCTTGGGGGTTGTCTACAAAGAAGGCGTTGGTGGCCAAATTTTCCTTAGTAGCTCATGCGCTCGAATAGAAATTTCTTAATTTCGCGGGCTACCAGTAAGATTCTTGCCTGTATTGGTTGAACGTGATGGCGGACTTCCCGATTGCACCAGCTTCGTGGAGAGCAAAGGGTTTCTACACCCCCCGTCTTGCCTGTTAGCTTCTGTTTAGAGAATAGACGCGAACGTATGTCACGAAGGCAGCGTGTGTTCCGCGGAAGCGGTGCACGAGGGAAGGACCTCCATAATTTGCAACTTTGCAGGAACAGTAGTCTGAGTTTAATTGGTCAGACCGGAGAGTGAGTGTGTGTCAGAACGTCCTAAGGACGCTAAATTCTGCTTTATGAAAATATTGGAACGAGGTCTCTGGTACGGCTTTCTAGATAGAGTTATACAAGGTCAAAAGTTAGTAACATGGTCCCTATGCCCCATCGGTGGTTCGATGAACAATCCATCTACCAAATGAGTTTCATTTGCGATAACCAGATTAAGCAAGGAAGGTATCTGCTTTAGACGGTGCCATGTGGGTTGTTCGACGTGTTATATCCGGCCTTCCTCACGAATCAACATTATCAGGGGTTCAGAAAAATCTAAATCTCGAGTACTTATGAGAAGCCATTAAGTTGATTTTGGGTGCGCTGAAATCGCCTATAATAAGAAGATGGGTGAAATACTGTCTTGTCGAGAGGCGGTCTAGAGCGGCAAGAATGACCTTGTCATAAGATGCCTTGCAACACATAGTTTACGGTACATAACACCAACAAGGAGCATTTCACCACTACGAAACTGAAGTGTGAACCAGAGCATCTCACAGGTCTCTGTGGAGGTAAGTTCCGCCTTGATGAGCAACAGGGGTAGCTTTTGGTTTAGGAAGAGAGCGGAGCCTTTCATGAGCCCACAGGAGCAAAGCGTTCGGTACAATGAATAATCAGGCGTATGCAACTCAGCATTGATGTTCGTGGACAGCAAGATTCCAGTGAGCACCAGAATACGGAGGATGGTGTTTGACAGTTGGTAGTTTTTTCGGGGTGCCGAGAAAGTTAGTACACGCGAACATGAAGCCAACTTCCTCATTTGACTGGGGATAAAAATGGACAGATGAGCGCATGGCAAGCTTTCAGGAAGCGGTCCCAATACCGAAGAGGAAAGCAGGGATGATAACGGAGTTTCTTGGGAGATTGCGGACGCTTCATCACAATTCGAGCACAGGTGACCATTCTTGTCGGGTTTTTCTTTCGTTTCCTTTGCTCCAAGTATGACGGCTTCCTAATGGCTTTCGTCTTTTGTACAACTGCATGGTGGTTAAAAGAATGCCTAATAAGAAGAGATTCCGGTTCATCCGAGGAAAATGCCTTCGGAAGGGCTTAGGTAAGAGTAATCTGGGGTGTCGAAGGTGACCCCAACAGAATCACAGAACCATGAAATTTAAGGATAAGCTATTATCTGTTAGACCTATTTTGATATGAGGATAAGGAAGAGGAGATTGTGGCGGCTTCCTCAATTTGAAAAGCAAAAAATGCCACAACATTTCGAGCAGCTGTCAACGGGGGATGGGCTATATATTCCTTCAGTGACATAAACTCTGGCCACATTTCACTAAAACTCTGTTGCTTAGCCAACACTTCTTCTGCATTAGTCTCGTGTAACAGACTGATATTCTCAGGTGCCATGCAACAACATTTAAACGTATCCTGTTTTCACTCAATGTAGGCTGTCGACCGTTGGACGGTTATGGTCGCGGAGTTGGTAAGGTTTTTTCCTAAGAGGTAGCTCTTACATACGAGTGAAATCATCCAAGAAATGACCATAGTAGACCGGTTCTAGTTGGGGTCACTACAGTTAAATTGTCACGAGTGTAAACACCTCAGGAATTTCGTTCCGTTCTGAACAGTCATACGGCAACCGAATCGGCACGAGGCACTGGAAGTCTCTGATCTATCAGTATTGCTGGATTCTGTATCCGTCATTTTGATATAACACGCGAAAAAGTACGGTTAATTATGACGTTGAATTTTGGCAGAAACAGGTCAGTGTGACCAGGAACGTTAATTGGGAGGCAGTATGCAGCGAGCGATTTTTAGCGATCAATACAGGAATTCAGAGCAGTAGGTCTAAAGCACACGGACCCGGTCGCTTCTACTTCAAGCAGGCGTCAGCTGGTCTCAAACTGGGACAGCGATAAACAGCGTGTGGCACCGATCATGAAGATTGGGTAGATATGAAGAACAGAGTAAGATCACTAGTATGCTCAGAGTAAATATGGGTCCGTGATGATTCAAAAACGATGTGTAGATGTGTAACCAAGAGCCCCAGAAGGAAGACCATTCTAGTGGTCAATGAAACTATAGGAGAAGGGTTGTTGTCTAAAGAATGTCAGCTGACGTAGTCACTCCCATGTCTAGATCGTCTAATCGATTTTATTGATGTCTACTGTGTTGGACACTATGAATTAAAAAGGCATTGCCCGAGTCCCCACCGACTGACGCGTGCGTCTATTTACCGTGATTTAGTGGCAGGCTCCAACTGTCCGATCAGCGTTTAATCACGTCACGATCAATCTGCAGTGTGCTGAGGTCATTGTCAATTCAGATGTTTAGATCGATAAGGTATAGAAGGGCGCTGCTGGGAACGTCGTCCGGAAAGTCATTAATGCAGACAAGGAGCAACAGGGCACTTGGCACTGATCCTTGTGGAACCACACAAAAATCGGGAAGTGAGACGGAAGGTCTGATCTGGTTTTAATCCCGAAAATTTCACCATCAGCAAAATGGGCAATTCAGCGAGAAACATCGCCCTGGATACCATGAGCTTCCAGTTTGTGTCTGGGGAGGCCATGCGAAACACAGTCAAAAGCCTTGGCAAACTCAATGGCGATTGTATCTAAGATGGGGCTGCTCTCTCTGGCCTCCGTCAGACTATCCCTAAATATAATCATATCTTTTGAGACTGACCGGCTAGGTAGATACTAGTGAGACGTGACGAGGCGAGGCTGCAGCGAACAGTGAGTTGGATGCGGAACGTGGCAAACGCTGTATAAACCGTGTGAATTGTGATGCGTTTGGCACTGACAAGTCGATAATAGCAGTTATCGGAGTACAATGCAAGCGGATAAGTTCCATTCAAAATCCGAACGACCATTGCCAATGATTTGAACGGTTGATAAATATCTTTGAGGTTTGGAACTCAGATCACACTGTTCCAGTCAGTTAATCTGCTCCAGTATCCAGCCCCGTCCGCTGATCCGAAGGACAATTATTAAAGACACAGTATAGCATTGCTCTTGGGGAACCGAGAGCAGAGCAGAATGAGGATTTTAGCGAGGGTTTGGTTCAGTATGAATCTAACAGTTCTCGATAATTCTCAGAGGGCCAGTCGGCTACTTTAAAAGGAAGGTCGCTCCACCATAAGCTAATCCTACTAGGAAATACTTGCGGTGGTCCAGAACAAGTTACCGTATGATCTAGGTGAATGCAAGCCTACGTCGCTAGACTATCAGCGACAACAAATTGAGGAAGTACAACAAACACGTTGCGGTTTTAGAGAGTTGAGACATTTACAGAATCCGGCTCGCAGAAGGTATTTCCAGGTAATCAGGAGAACCGCCACAATATTTTGAGTTGTCGGCATTCAAGAAACGAGGATGGTGCAGAGTTACTGTGGACTGCTGAAGAGCGATCGGAGCTGTGACGACGCTCGCAGTACGATGAACGCAAAAGGTTAAGGGAAAGATCCGTGTAGTATTGTCAAGCGAGTGCGCAAACAGAGATCAGAGCAGGCCAATGTGCACAATTTCTGCGTCGCGTTGCAAGATCACTCTAGTTGATGTGAACAACATGCAAAAGTGAAGCGAATCTGTTGCTGAATAACAGTGAAATATCATTGGTTAACAAAAATAAACGAAACGCTACAGCAGTCCTCCTGCAGAGGATTTTTCAAATGGAAACGCTCACAAGTCGTCTGATAAGTAAAACAATGTTAGATATATGTTTTGAACAAAAACTGTCCGGGAGTGCAATATGCTTGCCGGAAACAGTTGTTGGACGAGGTGGGATAGGTTCTTCAGGGTTCTGTTGTCCGCCCGCATGGTTAAATGGACGGGACGGGACGTCCTCATGCTCACTGACATAAGCTGGCTTGTGAGGATGAATACTTGTAGTAGCGTGCTTTCCGGAACGTTCGATGGTAATAAATTTGCTTGCTGATGAGGTCTTTTCGAATGTATCAATATAAACTGGTCAAAGTGAGCCCCGAATTGCGTCACAGAGAACAAACAGATGAGTGCAAGTCGTCAAGTCTTGTGGAGTTGTTGGGGTCAAAATTTTTCGCGGTCGGATTGGTACGGAGTGCTTTCACATGGGATTTCAGGTGACGTGCGTACTCGGACGGATCAAGCGCAGCTTGTGTGTGTGTGGTTGAAAAGATCACCTGGGAGACAAAGTGTTGTTCCGTAGGCCAGTTCGGGGGTGGAATGTCGTATACCTCTCTTGAGGACGGGTCTGATTTCTAACTGGGTGAATGGTAAGCGCTCTGTACAACGCAGCGTCAGCTGCATCACGAACAGCACCCTCAACTGCCAGCGGAAACTTCTCACAATCCCGTTGGCAACAAAATGATATGTAGTTGTCCTGATATTTTGCAGTGGAAAAATGGCCGAACTACAATAAGCCCCGATAGAAAGTAAAGAATGGAATCGAAGATTGGGCTCACCAAAGGTGAACAATGTTTATAAAACATCCAATGGCATTGGGAAGTATTCGGAGTTTCCCCGAGAGTGGTTGATGTTGCGAGGTGCCGGAACTGAAAGTTAATCCAACAGTGGAATGTTTTAGCTGCCTGCCAATCGCCGACTTTGAAGGAAGAACTGACAAGTGCGCGCAGCAGAGTTTATTCATAGGTGTTGAGTCTATCTTTTAAGAAGTCGAACAAAACTATCTTGTGTGGTCCGATGCAGCGGTTAGGCAAGATTAGCAGAATGAAGTATGTAACATTGGGAAAAACACATGTCCACAGCTACACAAGCACGTTAATTAGCAGGAGAGGACCGATTGAAATTGCGTACCCCGGTTTGTAGATACTTCCAGAAATTGCAGAGAGAAGCTGAACGATTATTCTTTCTCAATTAACGCGTACATCTAAATAGGAAATTTTGTTTGCACGGGACCCCAGCAGGACCTTTTCTTGTAAGTGTTCAATGTGTACGAGATGCACTCGGGTCATCTAGGCTGCTTGTAAACTTACGTTTAACCACCAAATGAGAACAACCGTCAAGGTAACGACGTATTTTGCACGAAGGAGGTCAATGAGAAGAGACAATACACATTTTGCACGGTGTTATCAGGTCATCCGTCTTCTGTATTACGTTTTGAAACGAGTCGTACTTCAGATCTACGGAATCCTGATCGGGAAGAATTGAACCGACATAGCTTTTGATGCTGGTTAAATTTTCAATTTGTAGGCTTCCATGCGGGTCGTTTCAACGAACAGCGAGTAAGATCAAAAGCTAGTGAGGATTGGTCGCTGTGTCCAGGTGGCGGCTTGATATGTACTTTATCCAATAGATGACTCGTTTGTAATAAGTGTGTCGAGCAGAGAAACGATTTGACCAGGACGGTGCCATGTTAGAGCGCCGACACGTTGTGTTCATGCTTTCCGTCTATCGGCATCGATAGGGACGCCGAGTAACCACTGTCATGGTCTAAATAGGTCATCGACAGCTAATTTATCTCGGACGCGTTGAAGTCACCCATAACAAGAGAATAACAGAAAAATTAATATCCTATGATGCTTTTTTAGATTTTCAATAAGAGCGTGGTCATCTGAAGAGTTTCTTGAGAAAGAACGATGAGTAACCCCCACCAAGATTGTGTCCTGGCATCTCAATGCTCGCTGTAGCTACGGAGCATCACATTTATGGAAAGACTGAAAGTTCTTTTTGGTCGTGGGTGTTGGGAGATTTTACTTGTGGAAGATCGTAGATCACTCTATTCTCCCCGGTTTGAATCGGCAAAGCAGACGGAGTACCCAAGAGCAATCAATTCAATGTCACTGATATCCGCTGGAATGCAAGTCTAAGTGAGAGCAAATAAGTGAGGAGTTGTGTCCAAAACCAACTGTTAGACTTCTGGAATCTAAGTAAGTCAGCTCAAACAGTTTGTATACATGCAGCTGGAAGCGAATTCCTCGTATGACTGAGCGAAAACAGAGACAGCAAGGCGGGAGGGAGTTTCAGAGAGAGCAAAGAAATAGTTGACGGTGGAGACGTGGGTAGCACACACGGATTAATTGTCCTTATCTATCCAGTAGCTGTGAGATTTCCCTTGAAGTGCGCTGAGTGTTTCACTACAGCCTGCACATATGTTCCATTGTGACACGCGCCATGCTCTTGTTAGGCTGCGGTGGACGCCATTTTGGCTTCAAACGTACTCAGAATCTTGAGACGATGATTGCCCGTTTCCAACCAAAAATTTCTATCGATTGTTAGCAGTGGCTAGTCCTAACCGAATGAAACACGCTGGACAGGTCGACAAGGGGTGAACTGCCAGAAGTGGAGAAGAAAAGCATGCAGGGCACACTGACTACAGATTTTTGGTAGGGAAATAATTCACATGATTGCCGAATATTTTTGAAAGTTTATCCCAGACGTTTTTGATGCCCAAATTTTCTATTTGACCCCCCTTTATATAGCTCATCTCAATTTTATGTCTGCTCACCCGGACATACTGTTTTACTTGTGTGGAGGCTACTGTGTAGCTTGTTTCTCTTTCATTTAGCGTGCTTCGTAGGTATCGAACCTTTGTTGTTCCGTTTGCACTATTGAACGGACTTGCGAGATAGCTCTCTATATTCAGTATGCGACTGTTCTTATACTTTGAGCAGTCGATTTGTGATTTATGGCACATTTTCACCGTTGATACCGATCGTCACAGTTGGGGTGAACAGCCGGTTGTCTCACATAACTTATTGCATGTAAAATGCCACCGTAGAACGCTTGATCGAAACCTTGTTCTGAGTTTGGTAATCGTTATTCCTCTACGCGCTGCTTTATAACCATGCGGTCGTTGCGTGCATTTGGGGGCAAATGTTCGTGTCAGATGGGAACGGTATCACCGGAGATGCGGCGTGAATCGGAGGATCATAATGAAGTCAATTACCAAAGGCGAATCAACACAAAGCCGTGATGTTCTGGGGTGAGTTTTTCTTAGCATACAACTGCCATAGTGAATATTGATTTGATACGATTCCACCCACTTAATTCCTTTATCTTGCTTTCCATGGCGGTCCAGGCTGTCCCGAAGAATTCAGTGTATCACTTAGCCGAACGCTCCAGTGACCAATGCCTGTACTCTGGTCAGCTTATTTCGTACCGTCGTCAGTGGTCACTGTTATTTTCGTACACACAGCCTTTCTTAAGGTCATGTTGTGTGGAATTGGATAAGTTGCGAGGAGTTAGGCATTAGTGAATCAAAATATACGGGAGCTGCTGTGATACTTTGACAGGCAGGACATCACGGTAAATAAATGATAATCTCCAGAAATCCGCCGTCTATCATTCTGAAAGATAGGCGCAACACTATCAATTTTTCAAGCGTTAAGTACAAAGACTACTTGAAGAGACCGTTAGGCTTAGCAAAGCGATTGACCGCTTCACTTTATGCATGAGTTGAAATACCGGTAGGAGAGAAGAGCTCTCCTGAGCCTACAGAAACGTTCACGGAATAGTTGGAAACGTAGTGTCCACTTTGGTAATGCCCTTTATCAGTTCAACATTTCTACTATAGGAAGTTAAAAGTGTCCGTGCGAAAATGCTATTTTGAAATCTCACCAAAATATTCGTGGCTTCTCTCCCCGAGCTCACAGGTTGTGGTGCTTAAGCTGCCGATTTCTGAGCGGAATACACACATCGAAGTAGGTCTTTGGGGTCAGTAAGGAATAGTGCGATCGGCCGTTGTTGGTTATGCTAGCAGTTCCTCCAGGAGAGCGTAGTAAGCCGAGTTATGAATTGCGCACTAACAATCCAGTCACCATCGGACTGAGGATTTCGGTAATGTGGCCACGGATGTCGTTTTTTAAGGAGAATATCATGGGTGCAACTGCGAAGTTGACACGGCTATTTGTTGTACCTCCTACCAGTGAACGATGTAGAACCCCAAACGGCTCTGAAAAGAGCCTGTGTCAACTCAGCACATAGCTCCTGTATCAAATCTGAGAGATTAGATTCTTCTTGAACCTGAGTTGCCGTGCATTTGTGAGTTGCATCGTGATTCTCCTGACTGAAAAGGTTAATTTGAGTCAACGGGTAGGATCTACCGAGATCACAGCATAACGGCTTAGTTCAAGGGTCAGCAGTTCGAGGTTACAGACCACTCGGTTCGCGTAAGTGAGAACATACTCAAGACGCGAAGGAGTGCGGCAATTCCACTAGCATGCGAAATTTGATACATGCTGGATGCTGTCATGGGGTCTTCAGAAACGTTGTACAGGTTAGCAGGGAAGTTTATTTCCAGGATATGGATGAAACCTAAAATACTGCTAATATCTAATCGGGTTCATCTCTAGCCATCTAGTGGATGGAGACATGCCAAGAACTCCAACCGACTGAAGATCAGCAAGAGGCACTTCAGCCAAATTTGGAAGCAAGAATATATTTCACTTTGTTACAACAAAAGTCCTGAAGTGAAGAGCCTTAGTAAAGGGTCGTCTAATCTACCATCGGCTGGATCAACAGGAAATAGCACTATGTCGTCGATTCTAAGCTCAGAGTCATTGAGAGGCATTAGGCCAAGACTCAGCTAACGCAATTATCCAGGACCTTAGAGCTAGGCGGAGATCACAGAGCAAACTTTAAGTACGCTTAACGGAGCTGACAACAGGGAGTGCTTACCGTATTGGCGATGTGAGTGAGATGAACCACTTAACACTTGATTCAAGAGATAATCACCGACTCTATTGCAGTCGGTTGCGAGTCGTTTCATACTACTCTACTGTTGTCAGAATGAAGTGACCAGCGCGAACAGTTACCGGTTTACGGTTTGTCAACCTTTTTGGGACCGCCAGGATGAAAATATATTCCGCCAGAGATAAGAAGACGATTGTGACGATAGTGTTTAGGGATTGGTGTTAAAAACCTCGAGATGTGAAGGACAGCTTCTGGAATATTGGGCGACATTCTTCAGGTGGTCTTTGGACGGGAGATGCGTCGAACTTGCACACTTACCTGATCATTAGTAGATACCAATCAGTTTTGCCGGTCGTGTGTACACATAGGTTTGTCCACAGAGGAGTCCGAGACGACCTTGATGATGATGTTTTTTGGTCGATCAAAGTTCTGGGGTTGCGTTTTTTAGCATTTTGCACCTCTGCTGTTCATCCGCGGGGCACTTTTGAGCATATTGGAAACCAACTGTGTCTCTTCAATATCATCAGCACTCACTGACACAATCCGTGCTAGCCAAAGCATACAAGTTGCACGCATCTGGACACTTCTTTTCAAACATGCAGTAGAGGATGTAGAGGGCCTTTTGATTCCCATACTTTGTACAGTTCTGGATAGGGCTCACGATTACACTGATCGCAATGCATCAGAGAGCAATTGGTACATTCGAAGAGATGACCAGTAACGACAGAGTATCCCAAGTAGGAAAAGTAAACTTCCTTGGCGCACAGACATGAATATCTCCGGATTTTCTAGGCAAATCGTTAACAGCCGCGGTCGATTATCAATTTTTGTCGCACAACTGACAACGTTCCACTGTTTGAGTGCCGAGTGGTCATCAGTAGTAGACTCAAAGGACCAGAAATGAGTGTTGAAGCCTTCCTCAGTGACGATAAAGTCTATTCTGCACAAATTAGCCGACTCAACAACAAAGGATCGGTTGGCAGCCACGTTTGAAGCAATTAGTGAAGCAGATTGACAAAAATACGAGCACTATTAGTATGCGATCTGTTCGAACCACATACATTTTCGGCAGAACCCAATTAAGTTAGGAAAAACCAGGCATTGCAGAGAAAGCTCCACATGACATGTTCCCTCACACCGATTATCTTTGGGCATGACTCGAAGTTCGGAGGTTTCGCTTCCGTTAAATAAAGTACTTTGATGATTAAGTAGGAAAACCTAGACTGCACTGAAGATTTGAAACATCTTCATTGGTAAAACACGTCACATTCAGTCGATAATCACGAGCTGAAATTTGGATTCATGGTATTGCTTTTTCCACAACCATCGATTCATTAGTTTACTGATTTCTTGCACGGAAGAAGGTTTTCAAACGTTCGGCACTGGTCCTCTTAAGGCAGATAGTGTAGGTTTGATTATAAACCCTTCACATAATCCTTAGGTTATGACCTTTCCTCGTCCTACAGCTTTTGTAGGTGTGTGTCTAGTTTTATTTCAGACATGTCGTCCGAGTCCTGGTCCAACTTGGAAGAGTTGAACACTTCTCGAAAGAGGCAGTAGACTTTAGGCACTTCCTCACGGTTTGCGTTTTCAGTTTCAGGCAGTACGACCCTTTTCACAGTGTCCATGGAGAGTTGCAGCTAAACATGCTGAAGACACTTAGACGCAGGAAATATTTTTGCAGGCGCAACCCACTTATGATGACTAACTTATATCGGCCTACTTTCTGATTGTCTAATTCAACTGCGGAATTTGAATTGAGGTGGATTCACGACATCTGAGGGAGGTCGTGCCATCTAACCGATTTATTTAAGGCAGGTTCGTGTGATAGAAGGTTCATTGAGAAATCTGTGTGTACACAATTAAGAACCATTCATTTGTTCTTTAGATCAGTGGGCATTTTTTTCTTTCAATAAACTTTGTTAGTAGCGTCGTGCCTCCAGCAGCCATCCTTTTTTGGCAGCCGCTTGCGATATTCATGGTCGGTTGTATAATTGACAGCCTATTAGTGATTACAGTTGCAAAAATTATAGTTGTCAAGCTAAGGCGGTTGTTCACTGCTTGTCGGTTGACACTTCCAGCTCGGCTTTGAACAATTACTTGTAGCTAAGCGATTACATTGAAAACTGAACAAAAATCATGGAGACTGCGCTGCACTGCATTAACTGTTAATGCCAGGATGAGTTGAACTCAAGCCGAATTGCATACGATTCTTTGTCCATGTAAACTTCTCGAAGGCTCAACTTATCAGTTACAGCTCTCACTCTTGTAACCTGTCCCATATATATATATATAACAAGGCTGAAACCATAAAATAGGGGAGATCTTTCAGAAGCTGTTTTATTACGGTGCTTACTCTAGACTGCCGGTCATAAAACGTGACGTGGCTTGATAGGTCAGGACTTGTTGGCAACGGCAATGATGCTGTTTTTGGATTTGGCCAGATAAGCCTGTATGTGTGTACAGTTTATGTACAAATTAGGGGTTGACGACAGAACAATAATGGGTGTTGAATATCGTGTTTTGTACAGGATTTTATGGTTGCAAAATGCGACAAAAAGGAATATACCAATGGAAAAAGTAGCCCCTTGTTCAAAGTTCGACATGTTGTTCGTAGATAGGTGGGAGCAACTACAAATTAGTTTTCAGCCAACGGTGTTTATGACTGTGGCCAGTTTCGCAATTACCACAACGTTGTTAGGCTTTTCGTCGGTGTAGACAGACTTCGTGAACAAAATGTGGGCGCTTCTTAGTCACAGTGCTTTTGGCAGAAGACTGGAATGTGTGTAGCAAAGCGGTTTCTAGTCAAACCTTTGGCCGGTACTAACTCCTCATTATATGTCTGAAAGCCTGTGACGCGGACAAATTATGTGAGTGCACTAACCCATGCAGGGAATTTAATGTATGACTGAGACGAAAATGCAGGTGTACGGTGCGCATGTATTTTGGTATATTGATATCCGGCACAGCGTAAACTGAACACATGTGGCGCCATACATTTTAGTAAACCCCATCGGTATCTTGGTTATGTAAGAACTCTACAAAGGTTATTTGATGCCAACAGCCTTTTCTACCGTAAAGCGTGTGAGGAATTCTACGAAGTTACTCCATATCCTCTCCTTTATCAAGCTCTTTGGTGCTGTGAACCTTATGTAAGAAACATTAACTTTATTTTGTGGCCCTCTGAAGTTAGCAGTCCACGGATATATGGCAGTCCCGAAGAAGGTCAGTAGGCAAGTTTGCACAGACGAGGACGGTCCTATAGTTTATTCCTCCGAACATGCTAGAGCGCAGACAAAAATTAAGTTGGAAGGACCCTGATCTCCATAACATGACTAGTCTCCTTGTACTATTTCAACAATCTGAAGAAGAATACAACCTCGTCTGTGTTTAGTTATCCGGAATCTGATTAGGGCTGCAATGTACATCTGAAATCCCTGTCTGTCCGTGCTCCATAATGCGATAGCCCATATCTTAATTTCACTTCGATATAAACCAGAACAGTACACCGTTTGCATGAATGAAATCATTTGTGGTTCTTCGCATATCTGAAACGTGTCCTGGCCGATGGACCTCCGAGAATACCGAGGAGGACAATTTTTAGATGAACATTATTGATGAACAGCAATATCCCGCCAATCGGAGCTTCTTCCAGGTGCGGAAACAAGCCTGCAAGATATTCATGCACTTTTTCTGATCTTGAATCCGCATGAAGTAGATCGTTGATGAACACTGTTTTTTGATCTGAGAAAGATTGACCAGTTATCGACGGGGACTCCTGAATGTAGTGAAGTCTTCAAGATAGATCCGTTAACAAACTTCCAGTATTCACTTCACCTTTTCAACACGACTTTCTCAATACATTCCATTACATCAAAATAAATCTATACTGCATTCATCAGTGAGCATACGGCTGGTGCTCCGATGAGTTTTCTTGTGTCCAACAGCAACTCAGACAATGTTTTGTGAGCTCAAAAAACGTTGCATATGTTGATCTCATTGAAAATTTCACTTCAGGCACCACCTCCAAGGTAACCAATGAGATCAACTCTTTTATCCTGTACCACGACCAGCCCTGGTAACAAGTGCGTACTACTTGAAGTGTAGGTATGGATCATTCGAGGTTTTATGTCTGTATACCCTTCGTTGTAACGACCCATTTGATCTGCGTGTCAGTGCTACATATTTCTACATGCGCTGCATTACAGAATGAGTTCAAATTTGTACTTCGTCCGTGTAGTTCCGACAATCAAGTTATGATCCAAGTAAACCGCTGCCTCCAGAAAAACCTGCGTGAAGCGTTTCCACTACTTTCCGAAAAATCGCGGGTCCCGTTTTGATATGCAGTGGAATTTTGACTACTGGAACAGGTCTCGATCGCTGTTGGTGGTGGCCAGCTCCGACGACTGAAGTGCGACTCCAGCGTATAGGTAACCGCCACCAAGGTCCAGTATAGCGAAACATATTCCAACATTGAGGGTTGTATACAGGTCATCCGGTACCAGAAGCGGACAGCAGGACTGAACCTGGCTGAGAAACTGGCATGGGAGCCAATTGACCTGTTAGCCTTCTTGATCAAGAAACTCGGACCGGCTCGAACAAAATAGGACGCAGGCATGAGGAAGCCCTGTTCCTCAGGTTGTTTGGGCTATGCTTCTACCAGTGCCAAATCAGCATGCAGTACATCTCTGTTCGAATCGTTTATTAATGATTCAAATTCACACCGACTAACACGCGATCTAGCTGGCCGGCGAATGGCTTTCGAGGTATCCAATTGCTGAAGAGATAATTTATCTTCGAAATGGTTAATAAGACGGCGCTGGTAAAAACTGAATTTGACACTTATAGGAAAATTGTCTCCTACATTGAACGTGTAGAAACTTCAAAAACCGAACGGCGAATGTGCCAATGCAAAAAACTCGAAAACTAGACAATGCCCATTAATGAGGAGAAAATAAAACTTTGGCCACTGGTTGGTTGAGAGCACGACGACTGTTTTGTCATTGCAAAATGATATAAATTATAGTTTACCCAGAAAATATGTACAGAAAACATCAAGTATTGTGTTTTAGAAGTCCACAGGATTCAAACTAAATGGGTATAAGAGAAACGGTAGCAATAACTCAAGTGAGAAATTATATATATATATCTATATATCATTGTAGGGAATGTGGTGAATGTCATTGAACCCATACTTTCACGTCAATTATTGAAGGTCATGTTGTACACATTTTGATATTGCACGTAATTCTAATACAAGCGTGTGGTTATCGTTCATTCGCTGTGTTCTGCTCAATTCGGATATACGGGATACTGGTCTCGCGTTAAGTTCTATCTATTAGGGAAATATCAAATTGGTGTCGCGGCAGTCTTCAATAACAATAGATCCTACGCCTCTAGAAACTTTGGACATTCATTCATCCCCTCGTGATATTGGGAATTATTGTGATCGATTTGGACTACGGTGTAGAACCGCATCCAGCCTAATTGAAGAGACGAAATCCGCCTTCTTTCTTTCAGGAGTGGGAAATGAGGCCTATTGTCTTCTGAAGAATTTGTCTCATCGAGATTCGCTGATGGATCTCCCATGTAAGCGCATAAATAAAACACTACTCGGTCATGTCACCCCTGTAAATTTTGAGGTCGCCGAACGAGCATATCATGCAGTGTGACGCAGAGCTCTGTCGACACCATTTTTGGTTTTCGTTTGTGTAAGTCGTGTGCATGTCTTACTGGGCCTCTGGCTCATGCTTATTTCCGTCAGCTTTCTTTACAGGACTATTGTTGAAACGCCTGCTTCTGAGGAACGCTGTCCCTCGGTGTCTCCACGTTGCACAAAGTGGTTTTACGAGTGTATCGGGTACACGAAGCCAGAACGTCCAACTTTCCTGTCCCAACAGAGCCAACCGAACCAGTCAGTCGGTGACTTTATTCTCCAGATCCAAACTCAAGCAGCACGATGTGGTTTTGGTGATCAGTTGAAGGTCCAACTTCGTGACCGACTCGTCGACGACATTACTGTTCTGGATCTACATAGACAATGACTGCTAGTCCAAAACCTACGTATCAAAATACCAGTCATCTGTGAGCGGTACGAAGATGTTAAGAATACAGTGCAGAATGAAAGTTCTAGTGCAGCCCAAGTCTTGCTTGGACCGACAAAAAAGCGACCTACAGAACACAGTATTCTGCGGCTATTCACTCCAGCTCCTAAATATGGTTCTTGACCAGTTTCTTACAGTTCTACGCACCAGACGACACATGTCACTAACAGATTCGGGGATTGTGCCCCACATGGAGGAAACATTCCTGATACACATGCATTCACCGTAGCTCTGTATGCCCCAAGTACGGGGAACGAGGTCATTTTCAGAGTGTCTGTAAGTCGAACAGAAATTGCCAATTTATAGAAACTGACCAAAATGGACTTGATGCTACATGTGACAAGATGGAGTCCTTTACTTTGACAGTTGATTCATCTACTTCAGGACATCTATTTTACACCCTGTTCACACGAGGCATGATTCTATTATTGACACTAGCAATGTAGAATCCATTATACCACAAAGACATCCATCACAGTTCTATCCAAATTACACACCACATCCTTGTTCTGTAACCATACGGGGTATAACTGGTCCTTCCATTCCTATTTTGGGTACAGTCACTGTTCCGATCTTTAACGAACAATCCAAGCCACTTGATTGCAACTTTGTTGTTGCTCATCATGACCCATCCATTTTGGGGCTAAAGGTTTTAGAAATGCTTCATATCTAGGTTTCCTTGCTTGTACCATCGAGTAATTCCACAAGTTTGAAAGACCTGATTCTCAAGTGCTCGAAGGCGACGGGCGGCATGAAGGTACCTTTAGTTAAACTAGGAGTAACTGGTGGCCCGGTTTTTCTGAAACATCATGTAATTACTTATAGACTCCGTGAACCGGTAACTAAGGTGCTCAACGATTACACTTTAAAGTAATTCATCAAGACTGCTGATTCATCCTCTTGGGCAACACCGATTGTGACACCCTTGAAGTCTGATGGGAAAAATCCGCGTATATGTGGCGATTATTGACTTACTGTGAATCGATGCTTTGTGCAATATACACGTACCACTGCTAAACCTGAGAGCATTCTGAACAAACTTTCTGGATCCAAATTTTCCTCCAAGACTGACTTGAAGTATGTATATCTACAGATTCTTTTGCATAAGGCATCAGTATCGATAACAACAACCAGTACACCTAATGAACTCTTCTAATACCGACTTTTGTCGTTTGGATTTAGTAACTCTCCTGCCATCTTTCAGCAGGTAACGGATAATATTGTGAAGGATATGGATGGTATTGAAGTTTATCAGGATGATGTCATCGTACGTGTTCCAGACAAGTCAACCCATCATTCTCGTTTTTTGAAACTATTCCAGCAGTTTTTTGATTAAAAAATGCTGTTAATCCAAACAAGTATGCTTTTACTGTAAGCACTTTCGAATGTCTCGGTTCCTTAGTTGACGGTAACGGAGTCAAACCGGATGTCAGACGTCTGGACCGATTAGTTAATACACATTCACCTACAAATCTACCCGAATTAAGTTCTTTGTTAGGTTCTTTGCAGTACTACTCCCGTTTCATTCCAAATTTCGCTCACTTTACTGAATGTTTATTCCAGTTGCTTTTCGAGAAGCAGTTCACGTGGCCCCTAACTCAGGAACGGTGTGTACATTCATTGTTAAATTTTCTCTCACATGATGCCATACTTCGTCCGCTTTCCTTTAAAACAATGCCTGTGATGATTACTGATGCTTCTTCAGTTGAAATCGGAGCTGTGCTTGAGCAGGACGAAAAAAACAGTTTTTTGTATATCCCGCCGACTCAATCTAGCAGGAATCGGTTATGTTCAGACACACCTTGAAGCTCTGGCGGTCTACTGGGCAGTAAAGCAGCTTCATAAGTGTTTGTTCGGGATACCATTCAAAATTTTGTCGGATCATGAATCGCTGAAATTCATCTATAATCCTGTCAAGTGATTGGCACGTTCAGCAGCAGTCGTGGTTCAACGGTGGAGCATAGCACTGAGTGAATATGACTATACCATAGTGCACAAATCAGCTAACCAAATCAAACATGTGGACCACTTGTCACGTGTTCCACACACATCTGAACAAATTTCTAGTAATGACTGTCTTCTAATCTAGCCTCTGCCGGTTAGCCGAACTGAGTTAATACGCGATACTTACCGTTACTTTTCAACCATTTTCAGTGTGTTACGAGGTAGTTGGATCCTACAAGTCAGACGGAAATCCCCCACATTTTAGATGCGTCGAGAGTTGTTACTCAATCCAGATGGATTATTGTGTTTGAATGACAGAATTGTTATTCACCCACTTTTTCATAGAGCTGTTCTGGACGATCTACATTCAGGACATCTTGAGGTTGAAAAGATAAAGTCTCTGGTCATATTAGTATGCTGGTGGCCAGAGACTGATATTTGTCGTCTGGCTAAAAGTTGTTCATCTTGCCATCACAAATTCCACAATTCACCGTCTAAATGGACTCCATGGCTGATGTCAACTGAGGCCTGCCAACGGGTTCATGCGGACTATTGTGGTATATTTTTTGTAGAGTACTACGCGCTAGTAGTGACTGATTCCTATTCGAAGTGGCCGGAAGTGGCATCCACAACAACGCCTACTACAGAATTCACCATGTAAGCATTCAGAAGAATATTCAGCAGAGAAGGTATCCCTCTTGTGTTAGTGACTGACAATGGTACCCATTTCACTGCCAACCTTCCAACTACTTGGTTCGACGACATAGAATGCAAGCATCTGCTTACTCCTGCTCGACATCCCTGTTCTAATGATCAGGCTGAAAACCTTGTTACACACTCAAAAGTGCTATAGCCTCTTTTCAGTGTACCACATTCAGAAGCCTTGGAAAAGGTGTTGATAACTTCTTGGTACAATATCGCAATGCCTGCCATTCTCCTACACATGAAAGTCCCGCCAAACCTTTTAGAAGACTGTCTATGAGGTCAAGCTTAATGTGTATCCAATCCTCTGAAGTTATCTTTCATCTTGGTAATGACTTAAGACCGTCATCTGGTTTACTTCTAACGAATCTTGGTAAATACTTATACCGAATTCTAGATGTTGATGATTTTTCTGCACACAATCGAACTCGAACCAAGAAATTACAAGCATCATTTGAAGGTCCTCAAGGCTGCAAATGGAACTCGGAAAGAATTTCAAGAACCCGCAGTCCCAATCAACGTGCAGCGGATGTCACTTAACACATGCTTTCAAGTCAGTCATTGAAATTCAGGTTGTACACATTTTGATACGGCACGTAATTCTAATACAAGCGTGTGATTATCGTTCATTCGCTGTGTTCTGCTCAATTCGGATATACGGGATACTGGTCTCGTGTTAAGTTCTATCTAGTCAGGAAATATCACAAGAAAGTAGTAAAAACTAAGACCACTTTTCAACTCTAATGAAACCATGCGTAACAACCTTAGGAATAATACAGGAGACCTCATCAAGGCAGACACCGGACCGTGAAAAGGGGCTGGTTTTTCAAACTAAAGATGACAGTAGGAACGGTGGCGACCGATCGGCTTGAGTTGGTCCATTGATTATCATTAGTTCGACGTGCAGGACTATGGAAATTGCGCTAAGCCCGGCAACAGCAGATTCAGATCATATCGTTCACGTAGACACAGACGTCTGGTCTGTCAGTTCGCATCCGAATGGTACTATGGTAGTAGTACTATGCTGGCTTTAGTCGTAATCAATGCTCGTCTATCTTTCACAGAAACCTATTTTCCCTCGCAATTGTTCCCGGTGGCAAAATCCACTGCACAAGTCCTTTGGGTCATATCATTTAACAAGTCTTGACACGCTCTGACAAGATCTAAGCAAGGTTCATTCCGGACTATGTTTTGATAGGGACATCTGATACTCCGGCCGAAAAAGGTCTTGCTTGCATAAGGGCCATAACCACCGCGCAGTCTCTGTTCCACTATCCGACGTGTTTCATAAATATTGCATCCTATCAAGATCCTCAAGCTCTTTTCAATTAAACTCCCAGATTAAAGATTAATCAACTGGGATCAAGGATCTATTTCTGTTTGTTAAATACCGTCGGCTTGCGTCAACGAGAGCTGCTGGATTGATACTTGATTGCATGGTGTTGCATAAGTTTCGTCTTCGAGACAGATTCATTGGGCAACGTAATGTCAAAGCGATTATCCAAAAAGCATACGTTGTCACCGATGCTTCTGGATCAACCAACCTTATCGGAACGAACACTAAACACATATCTTTTAGACTAAACTTAGGATCACACAAGGGTGATTCTACTTTCTTGTCCTGACTTAGTTCTAGCTAGTTCTCATAAACCAATACACGATGGAACCGACAACAACCGGGTATCACACGTCGTACTTTTACCCTACGAGACCTTGCTACAAGGTTCGCTTTCAGGCAGATAAAACAGCGTCTGCTTTCTTCGGCGTTGCTTTGTGTTGCTGCAGAAATTAGCTGATAAAACAAGCAAAACAAGATGTATCGTAATTGTCGTTGCACACCAAGCACTTCAAGTTCACCCGCTTATGAGTTACACCTATTCCGCTGTCGAACTTTTTGAACCTGGCTCTCGAGGGTCCAGAGGACGTTGGGTTACTCGTCCTGCTTTCCAAGTAGACGGCCAACCAGCCATAATCACTAGCGATGACTGCCACTGTTTCCTCTATGAAATTTAATAGGTCGCTAAAGGTAGGTTCCCATTCGTACTCAGTTATGACCTCCGCTAATCCTGCCCATCTTTCCTACAAGTGTTGAGGCAAACTCTAAACTGCCTTTATGAGATTGGTTGGGCAGTCTAGTTCTGCGCTGTAATCTAAATGGATCAACGTCGTCCGAAATCCCCTCATCTAAGTAGCTAGTCTACGCAAATCGACGACAGCATCAGCAGCCAATTTAGGGTTTATGTAAACCTTCTTACTCATCGCCTACACAATATCACGCCGAAGTAAAAATAATGACAACTTATGCAGTTCAGTTGAGGAACGCAATGAAAAGGTAGAACTAACTTTCGACGCGCATCAAATCAATCAGGCAACAGGCTCAAACAAAACCAGCAACATTTCTGGTCACCTCAAATTCGTCTTCGATGGTTACCTCGTTAGTAACACTTATATTTTGTGTGAATTTCCTTCCTTCGAAGTGTCATAGCTTCTCCTGCAAAATTCGCGTTAGAACCATTTCAGTCAAGCATAAGTTCAATCAAATGCGCTTGCACGAAAGCGTCCACCTTCCTCACATCACCATTTATACGCTATACGCATGTTTCATCTGCAAACATATCCAGTCATCAGAATTATCCGAAAGTCCTTCGAAATTACTACTACGTTCACGTGAGTAGCGGAGGAGCAGTACATCAGAACGCGAGAGGCCGCGATGTGCCAATCCAGAAATAATTGAAATTGATTCAAAACTACGGCTGATAAAAGCACAAACGAAAGTAAATGTGACAGGAATTCAGTTACGTTTGTGGCCGTAACAGAGTCGACAAACAGTTTCATACTACCAGTTTTCATCAGCTTCAGTGATTAATATACGCGTTCGACACAGTCGGTTTGTCTCATTCGGTATCACGCTGGCGCCTGTTGACCTAGAACGGAGTAACTTAGGAGCAGGGATTTACTAGCATTCCGTGAAAGATAATGGAACGCCGACTGAAGGGTTGTATTTTTGATCGCCTCTAACATGGCATGGCTCCCCGACTTGCCGGTCATGTATAATAGATATGGTTATATTTAGTGATAGTCAGACGGAGGACAGAGACAGCGGCATCATCTTAGATACTATAGCTGTTGAGCCTACCAATGCTTTATGTAACTTCGTTTTACTTATCAGACGACTTGTGAGCGTTTCCATTTGAAAAATCCTCTGCAGGAGGACTGCTGTAGCGTTTCGTTTATTTTTGTTAACCAATGATATTTCACTGTTATTCAGCAACAGATTCGCTTCACTTTTGCATGTTGTTCACATCAACTAGAGTGATCTTGCAACGCGACGCAGAAATTGTGCACATTGGCCTGCTCTGATCTCTGTTTGCGCACTCGCTTGACAATACTACACGGATCTTTCCCTTAACCTTTTGCGTTCATCGTACTGCGAGCGTCGTCACAGCTCCGATCGCTCTTCAGCAGTCCACAGTAACTCTGCACCATCCTCGTTTCTTGAATGCCGACAACTCAAAATATTGTGGCGGTTCTCCTGATTACCTGGAAA
>QNGE01001714.1:6668-98293 GCA_008508345.1 Paragonimus westermani
ATACCTTACAGATATACGCACGTGATTTTTGTACGCGCTCACACAAGACCACAACGAAGGCACGCTCAACTGCGACTATTTCGCCCGTAACGCCAACTAGGTAAGATCGACGAACAAATGTGGGCTGACCGAATCGTCCGAATGCTTTTACCCGTCTCTCTGATGTACGCATTCATGTCTGAGGTTTTCCCGGTCAGTAGGAGGTTTAAGTAAGCACTTGAAAATCGACATTCACCTATCGTTCTCGTTCTTAAAAAGGAACGTGAAAGACCCCTTGTAAGTAGCAAGTGTTACTAAATGGTTTTGCTATCATGCAATAGAGAGACACAGGCGTATATGAAAATTTCGTTTGCTACTGAATATTGGAAACAGGTGCGTTGGGCAGCACTGTGAAGTGTTATCTTGTGTTGAAAAGCCGCCACCTTCCGGAACGAGATCAAAAACAGGCTTTGCGAAGAAATGCAAATATCAGTTCGTTTGGTATCTTTTGCTTGTTTTATGGACAAGTTGCATCAGTAAAATGAAGACTTACAACTCTTGCCGACAGTCTGGCTTTCCTAGTGCTTTAATCGGCTCCGCATGTAGCTCGTTGGTTTTAACGTATGAAGCACTTGTTTATTCTGATCCCCATTGCAACAAAATCCGATGACAAGCCAAAGTGCTATCCTGAATGGTCACCACGTTGACAAGTCAGACGTTGGTATTGTTATGTTCGCCGAGCTTGGCATTCAGGTTGCAAACGTTTCACCACCAAGCGAGGTGAGATCATCAGTGCGTAAATGAATCGTTTGCAACCTAAATACCAAGCTCGGCGAACATACCAATACCGAAACCATCAACCCGAGCAACGAGCAAAGAATGTTATGGCTAATTAATTAGAAGATCAACTAATTAATCGATGGACTTTATTTACCACACATTATGAATAGATCTGTGCGTGAATGGGCAATAGAATCCGGGTGGCATCATCGCATAGAAATATTGTTAGAACTAGTTGATCAGAACAGCAGACTTCAATTTAACATTAGCACGGAAGCATGAGTATATAGAAAGGAGGTTGAATCAGTTATCATCAACTTTGAGAGTAAACCCACCGACTGTTCGAACGACCATCATACACGGCTGAACAGTCTTCCCTTACATTGGCTCAGTCAATCAAATCGTGGTCCCAGTGTCACTCAAACAGTACTCCGATCTACCACTGACTTCTAACCTAGCATGAACTGCTGTCTTATCAACCACCCACCATTGCCGGATCCTCTTTCCCAAACGAAAACAATCGAAGAAACGTTTATTCAATTTCCAAACTTCCTGTCCAGTGGGCAAAATCTTCGCCAGTATCCACGTCTTTTGCATCCGTAACAGACATCGCCACGATCCACATCATCCGTCACCTTCAAAACCGCCACTTCCTGAGTCAAAATTTCCACTGCGCTTTGAAGCTCATTCAGTTCACTTGGTTCGCTTGCCTCCAACTCGTTGACTGTCGCGACATTTTCTGCCAGCAATTGTCGAGCTGTATCGGCCAACTGTTCCAGCGTCATGCGATGTGCGATGAGAGCAACCCTGAACTGATTCCGGACTGTTGGTTGCACTCTCTCCGAGGACTGATCTGTCATGATGTGTCGTTCTGAATCCTGGTCCACGTGTGACAAGCAATGACACGGCAAAAAAACGAAAACATGGCCTCCTGGTCTAAGCCGGATGCCCTTGAGCCGCCTCACTGCCTCCTGGCAGTCGGCGGGGCTGTCGAACGCGGAGATCAGCGCCTCCTTCACAACAGTCCACTCCAGCTCTGCAGGGGCCTCTTCGTGCCGCATCCAGCACCGCTTTCGCCCTGCCCCTGAGCAGCGTCCGCAGTACTGCCAACTTCGCTCGGTCGGCCTTGAAGTCGATCACCTGCGCCACGTCATCGAAGTCCTCCACAAATTCCCCGTTTACTTACTGTCTCAGTCCGAAGACAAATTACAAGAGCAGCTCTTGCGTATCTATAGCTCGTCAGGCGACCTTGTGAATACCGTTCAATGAAGCGCATGAAAAGTGTCCCAGGTTACGAATCAGCGAATTGGCGTCCAGTACGTAAATTGGTGCGAGAAATGAAAATGATGGTGCAATAGTGGCGCGGGAAAGAGGAATTCGAATTTACAAAAGTAACAAATGTTCAGTACCGGTTTATTGGACAGTTTTGGAGGTATTTGACATCCCCAACAAATCCTCAAACGGTTGTAGCTAAGGAATGTTCATCCTTCAAACATGGGTTGTGTCACCAGTTGTTGTGAGCCAACAACGCGGATGGCACAAGAGTTAGTTATTCGGAAAACCAATAAATGTTATGCCCCTCAACCGGACTACGAACACAAGCACTCATCTGCGTATGACACGCGTCTCAGATCGTCACGGTTGCCACGGACGACAATGCTCAGTTCCTCCATGTGGCAAGGACCATTTCATACGATGCTGCAATCCGATGTTCCTTCCTGTATTTTTCCCGCGGCCATTTTGTTGTCCAACTCCATGCTGTTGCCCCACTACTGAATGTAGTGGTGTGAGTAGTGTAATGTGATTGCTCGTCCTAACTACAGTAGGCTTCCGCTAATCGCTAGTTGACTTCGCATTGATGCGTTTGTGCACTTTGACCCGTTTGCAATATGGCAGTTTGTTTGTGTTTGTTACTTGATTAATATAATCATCTCAAGGAACAAAAACGAATGCTGCATATGGTAGGTTTGGGTAACAAATGCTAATTACTTGCTCAATTTAACTCAGTGCACAAACTGAAAAACGTCACATGCTTTTTCATAATCATTGAAATACAGCTGACCGTATAACACAACAAACTACAGATTAGTGGCTCAACAGAGCTATCTACACTTTCGGTGATCTAGTTCTGGACAAAATTGTGTTAATCAAATAAACACACATGTGTTCAATCCGTATGCCGTGTTATTCACCTTCAAGACAAGCTCATCAAGTGCATTTTTATGGCATTACAGACTGCTGACAAATTTGGTACCACAGTTAATATGATCAGCGGAATCACTGAGAGGCTGTCTGATGTGTGGCGTTGACCACTGCGGACTGCGACCACAGTTGGCGGCATCCTGTTCGAATTAGCTTACCACAGTGGCCGATGCCAACGGACGTCTATGCATAACCACCACAAGTGGCTTGCGTTACATCACTTGTGGCTCTACTCACACGCCACGTACCTACTGTAAACCCTTAGGAATGAGACCAGGAGGTGTGTATGTGTGCCTGTTGTGTCCAGCCGGCCAATGTTGGTTAGCCAATTGGTAGGCTAACCCGAAATTGAAACCTCTATCTTTCGAGAAATAAACAGATAGAGAGACTCCACTTGGAATATCTAAACTGAGAAGAAAACTGTTGGTGCAAGAAGTGGTTCATTAAACGAATACGTGTGAGTGCACTCTAGAATGGGTATGGAAGAAAAGCAAAATGAAAGGTTGGATTGGAAGAAAACAGACGAAAAATTCACCATACAGTATACCAACAAAGCTGAGAAAAATGGAGGGTAGAAGGCCACATGCATCCTTGTTTCTGAAAAAGGGAGCGGGTGAGATCCAAATCACGGTGGTCGTTGGCCGATACGAACATGAAGAAAGTGAACATACCGGATATAACCAACTTGACCCTAAAGTACTCGTTGTCTCTTGATCGACGGTGGACCATGAGAACGTTGATGATTTACTCATTTCAAACGGCCAGCGTATTCGCTACCACACACATCACAACGCCGTACAATCATGTCACCGCGACTCATAACACCGAGGTTTCCTTTGCGTATCACGCTCTTCATGGCCGCCCAACTGCTGCTCATTCAACTTACGAATGCCCATCCGGATCCTATTTCTCCAGACCGTCCGGTTCGAGGCCAAGTCTTCTCAACATCTAAAGTCGACGTTACAGCGCGAAAGACTTGCCTGGATAACACCCTAATGTGGCAGCTTTTGGCCACTAGAACTTTACTTATCTGATTTCACCGGCCGTTATAGTAGCTGCTTTGGAATACGGTCACCGCTCAGTCAACGAATGTGATCTGGCCAACAAAGTTGATTCGGCATCAGAATGGCTTCCAAGCCGCTCGCCGCAGCACCTCACTGTTACGAAATATGTCCGACCACCGAATATCCAGGATGAGTCGTGGACACCCCAAATGGGAACGGGTCAGATAGCGCACGTTCAGTTGACACAATGTCCATGTTTCACTGCCTCACAGCAGTATAGACAGCGGTAGACGAGGAGCTTAGTGCTATACTTCGGGTTGGGGTTCTCCTAGACACGCCTTTCAAGGCGTCAGAAAGCACCACTAGCCTTCGCCATGCGGGCTCGTAACTCGCGATCCGCGGACAGATCTGTGGACAAATTGCTACTCAGTTAGCACAGGTCTGCGCAACTGTCAACAACTTCTCCAGTGTTGAGAATTTCAGGCGCAGATGCAAGAAAACCACCTCCACCCGGAGAGGGCTGAAAGAAAGAGATGACCACACACACGTACTTTCAACACAAAAGGCGAACGGAAGATCATGGGAAGGAAAAACTGAACATACAAGCAAATTTGATGTGAACTCGTTTTCATACGGAATCGCAGGCTGTTCCTCACACCGTCATCGGACGTGTTTTACTTCGTGCCTAAGAAATTGGAAGCAGTGTTGACGATGGTTAATAAATTTTGAAAATGTTAAGCGTACATCACGACTTGTCAGAATGAGTGTATGATTGCAGTGTCATGAACCAGGACTGTTCGTAGCCTGTGGTTGGACGCTACTCCTTAACCAACTATGAGTACTGCGGATACTGTTCTTTTGTAGATGTGATCAACAAAATGGAACAAAAAGTGTGTTCCCCACACTGGATTTGCACCCGAAACAAAACGCGAACAGAGAAAATGAATCGTTGATGGTTAAACTTACCGCCACCGGACACCTAGAATGAAATAGAACGTCCAATGTGCAAGAATCATGTCAAGAACCGGACTGCTAGATAATTGCCATCATCTGCAGTGAGCGTGTGTTTCAATGCATTTATATCAGCGCTCAACGAAGAAGACTAACAATCGGACTGAGTCCAATTCCGTCCATGTCTGCCCAGCCGGACCACCTTAACGACAGGAACCACGTACGACTGCCTAATACTCAAAATGTCTCTTATACAGTGCGGATAGAATCCGCTCAGATACCACTGTTGTACGACAGCATGGACTCGACCATTGTGCCGTAGATGAGCAGTTTGGTTTTAATTTTTACACTGAGTTTCCACCAGACACGTCTTTCAGTAAGTCAGAAAACAGAGCCAACCTTAGACGAGCTTGCAGCTCACGCTTCATGGACAAATCTGTCGACTGGTTGCCACCCGAATAGCAAAAATCCTGGCAGCTGTCCACAGTGTCCTGTAGTGGAACCCTTAACCGTGATAGCTTGGGTACCCACTAACAAATCTCTATCTCAATGATAGGCATTGAATGGGTCAAGTCGATGGTTTGGATCTCAATTGTTGGGTTTGGTGTAAAGGTTCAATGCGGTGGTGCTCGTCTGGGCCGTGTCCTGTCCTGTCCCGTTCTGGTCTCAGTTCCGATCCGATTGCAACCGCGCCATGAGTGCTGCACCGAATCACATCCATTTGGGGCGTTCCAATTGGCTGAGTGTGGAGATGGTGAATGTGCACGCGCGTGCGTGCGTTCGAGTGGGGAAGAGATCTTTCGGGCCGGTGCATGTGTCGACGTGCATGTGCAGTCTGGGGCAATGTGCGTCATCTAGGCTAGACGGCTTGCCACGTGATGGGCCGCGTGAGACGGCGAGACGATGGCTACATAGGCTCCTACCAGCTGTGAGGTTACGGTGAAACAGCGACCACAAGTCTATCTGGAAGACACACTGACCGACCGGATTTAGTCTTGTGCGAGCTTGTTTCAGTTGACGTTCGCGAGTCATTTGGTGTATACTCCTCGAGGAGACGATCGACGATGTTGTTGCAGTATGCACTGACGTCCAAAGTGTAAGATTTGTCCGGGCGATTCAGAACACGATATGGACATTTGTACGCTGATTGTGGGGATTCGTTGAGCTTGTCACAGCGGGCAAATACGTGCGAGCGGTCGACCAGTTTGTTGTGGCAGTGGATAGGTTTTCCTTGTAGTCATGGTGGTTAAGTTAATTTGGACACGAAATGCTGCAAGCGACTTACGTAGTTCGTTAGGTCAGGAAAGGCTGCATTATCCGAATGGGTTAGTAGCTGGCCGGATAAACGCAAACTGGTGCCGTAGGTAAGTTGTGCTGGGGAGCGCTGACTTTCGGCACGAACAGAGTTGCGCAATCCAAGAAGCACAAGTGGTAGCTGGTTAAACTGAACGAGTAATTCTAGTTTGGTAGTCAGAGCAGCCTTTAATGCTCGGTGAGAGCTTTTGACTATTCAGTTGGACTGTGGATGGTATGCTGTGGCACGAATCCATTAAATATCAAGGAGACGTGTGGGTTGCTCAAACAGATGAGACTCGAACTGGGAGCTGCGGTCCGTAGTTATAGTGGAAAGTATGCCAAAGCGTGGAATCCATCCGACCAGCAATGCTGTTGCTAGGGTTTGAGTAATGGTGTCACAGATCGAAAAATTTTCTGGCCACCGAGTAAGGCCGTCGATATATGTAAGAAGATGGCTGAAACCTTTCGATGGTGGCTAGGGTCCAACCACATCAATGGTCAAAGGCGCATGTGATCCAAGCAGAGTGACGGTATGACGATGTATCTTCGACTGTTGACAAGCCAAGCAGCAACACATCCAATCGCCAATATCCTTGTTTACGCCAACCCAAAAGAATCGTCCAGAAATAGGTTTTCTGGATACCTGTATGTGACATGTTGTAGAGGGTGTCGAAAACAGTTTCCCACATCTTTTTGGAAAGATTGATCTCGGAGATCCCGTAGAAAGATCACAAAGAAGTAATACTCCTTGATGTGTTATTTGCCGGGCGTGTCAGGATCGCTAACTTGAAGTTTAGCTATCTGCACAAAGCCGACGGAGCTGTCGAATGCGATGTTTGCCAGTTGACCTCCCGAAAGAGCACCAGCTACCGCGTTTTGCTCTCCCTTGACGTACTGGGAAATGTAATCCAAGTGACATAAATCTCGTGGTGTTTAACGATCAGATTTGGTCGATAGGGCATACGTTAATGGTTTGTGGTGAGTAAAAACACAAAATGTACGTCATTCAACAAGATGATGGAAATGTTTACTAGCCAATGCCAGCGGCTCACGGCTGAACCTACTATAGCGAATTTGTGCTGGCTGCAAAGATTTGAAGAAAAACGAGACGGGTTGTCACTTGTTACCAACCAGTTGCTGTAGTACAGGTCCAACAGCCAAATTTAACGTGTCAGTAGTGATACTGATAGGAGCGGAGGTGTTCAAGTGGGGAATGAATGTTGTTTGTGCAAGCATCTGATTTATTGAGTCAAACGAGTTGATCGATGTCTCAGATAATTCTAAGAGTTTATTTCGTTTGGAACTCAACAAATCAGTGTGTGGCTTCAATGTGCCAGCAAGGTTAGGTAGGAAACGACGGTAGTAGTTAACCATACCAATAAAACGACTAAGCTGACGTATCGAAGTGGGTTGCGAAAAATCTTTGATGGCAGCCACATTGACGACAAGCGGATATACTCCGGTTGAGTTAATATGATGTCCAGGGATGTCTACTGGTGACACTTCTAACTGGTACTTGGAAGGATTGATGACAATATCAAAATCGCTCAAGCGTTGAAAAACCTGGAACAAATGTGTGCAGTATTCCTGGGGGCTGGAGATAGTGACTAGAATATCATCGACATATGGATGAGCGAAATTTAAACCACGTAGCAGTTCGTCTATTAGACGATGAAAGGTTGGTGTTGCATTTCTTAGCTCAAATGGCATCCACAAAAATTCAAACAACCCAGATGGCATGGTGGTTGCTGTTTTGGGAACGTCTTCTTCTGTCAAAGGAATTTGATGGCGAGCTGACATAATGTCAACTCTAGAGAATGTAGTCTTGCCGTGAAGATCATATGTGATATCATGAATGTGTGGGACAGGATATCGATCTGCAACGGCGACCTAACTGACACTTTGTAGTTTATTTTGAAAGCTGGTCTTCTGAAAACCATGCAGCAACACTATAAGAATTTCTTTTCCGTAGGGATTCTACAAATCTTGAGTTTCTTCTTAAGAACATCGGGTTGATTGAGACCCATCAGTAAACACTGTATAGAGATGTGCATGTTCGTGGCTGCTGGTGAACTTCACTTTGACCTCATAAGGAAAGCTGACACGGTGAGTTGTAATTCACCTCTTTGCTCCATTCCTGATCAGAGCCACAAATGAATAACTGAACATCTCGGCCTGGTCTAAGTGGACACGTTCATTCTTGGTCACACTTAGACCTTTCAATCCGTCACAGTCCGTTGCTATTGCAATTCCTATTGCAATTCAGTTGAACTATGTATCAGCTGTTTGTGTTGTGCCTGCTGAATCCAGATAACTGTGAGTAGTAAAATGTTGGCGGGCCTTGAGATGATCTTTTGGAATTAGTACAGTATTACTAACTAAGGTCTAAACTTTATGTGTAGTAAGGAATTCTGTCAAGTACGTATTCGTGCGGCGTGTCAGACTGCTTAAATTAGGATGGCTGGCGAACGACTGCAAATTAGTTCATGAATAAAGGAAAGGGGTTTAATAGACAATACTGATGGATCTTGTAAAACACTATGAAAGTTAGAATGTTTGAGGACTGTTCACTCGAATGGCAAATCACCAATGTTAATGGTATATGTTCTGAAGTCTCACACACGATTACGGGACACAGCCACAGTTAGGATACTGAAGGGAAGTGCAGATTTCTGCTGGGCTTGCACCTACTTTTTGTGTGAACATATAATCGGATTGTGTAAACAAGTGACAACAGATTCAGCAGCGTCTGACATTCCTTGTTTAACCTTTTCGGGGTGGCTGACCGGAACTTAATAGTCTTCGTGGGAGGCCAGGCTTGGGTCGATTTTGTATCGAGTATCGGCCAGATGTGCGACTATTGCCATTCGATTGTGCCATCTAATTCTTCGTTTGCATCAGACGTTTGTTCAGATTTTGCGGTTGTCGTGGCCAAAAATGATACCAGTAGCCGGCATTCCCATACAACATTTTAATCATAACTCCGTGACGGAATGATGTATGGAACTCCCAATCACTTGTCATCACTGTTGGTGACTTGCCATTCGAGTGGCTTGACACGACCTCCTAGTGTAGTGAGGACAGACGGTCGCACCATACTACTTACATCGCTATGCAGTAGCAGCATGGATCGAAATGATCGCGGGATAAATACGGGAGAGATACGGGAAGGATCATTAGTGGACAGTGTTGACAATCGCTACCTTCCGAAACGAAAGCAAAAGTCAGTCTTCGCGGCACAAAGCAAATCTCAGTTTATTGAGTTTCTATTGGTTATTTTATAGACTAGACGCATCGGTAAAATGAAGAAATACAATTGGTGTTGACGCTTTCGCTTTCTCATTGGTCGGCTCGACTTCGCTTGTAGCTCGTTTGTTTCAACGCGTGACGCACTTAAATAACTTGTTTTACTCCGGTGCTTGTTATAACAAAATCCGATGTTGGAGCACCGTGTCGTGCTGATTGGTCTCCGCGCTGACCTACAAGTCTGTTCGTGTTTTCGACACTGATCGGCCGCAGACTTCTGCGAATCAATGTTTGACTTCGTATCGATGCGTTTGTCCAATCTAATCACTTTACATGCAGCATCACGTATAATAGCTTTCGCCACATGACGGAACTGAGACATGGTGTCCAAAGCGACTGGAGCATCTTCGGACTAGTGTGGTGTGCAAATGAGTGTTTCTGTTCGTAGTCCCGTTGAGACGCATAAGTCGTGTGTTGGTTTTAAGATATCCGTACCAAATTTAGTACGAATGAAGGTGAACAGTTTGGGCGTCGTGTTTAACAGGTTATTGGTAAAAAGATTGGGAGTAACACAACGTTGCGAGCAAGTTGTAATACTCTGCGCTTCAACCATCTGGGGTGGCCTTCCTCAGGAGCGTTGTTGGTTTCCCCAAATAAACTTCTGTGCCTCCCGCCTTCTGGGTTCACAACACTAGGTCCCGGTTGGGTATTTGCATACTGTTCTAGCTATTTTAAATCTATACAGTTGTGTTGATCCGATGGCGACTTATCGAAACCGCTGTTCGTCACCGTTTTTCTTTAATTAGATGAAATTTTGGTGACCTCTATGTTAAGTTTATTCGCAAAGAAGTGAAACACAGAGCATGGTATTCGTGACAACGTCTTTGCTAGTCGGAAAGCCGTCACCAGACCAGTACTACGACACGACTTGGAGGATGTTACATATAAATCGAATGCCCGGACACCATCAACCTGGTTAGCTGGGTGAGGTTAACGATTTCGGATGGCATGTGGGGTTTCAGACAGGTGTTAGCAATATGATACTTGTGTACAAATGTTAACAGCGGAATATAATGGATTTATGCATTGGTGGCAATAAGAGATGGCGATTATTTATCAGAGACATCAGCTCCACACAGCTGATGTGAGACAAACACCGCTTATCAAAAAACCGCGTCTTTGGAACCCTACTGATATTCTATAAAAGCGGTGTGAAGTTCTTCCCTTGCAGTCAATCGCCTTTATAGAATGTTCTGTCAACCAAGATGTATTTATCGATATGTCATTGAATGCTGGATCTGTTAATCTGCACACTCGCCGCTCCAAGTGATGTTAATTTGAATATGAAATTACCACATGAGGCAAGTCTTATTGTCACGGTCACTCATGGTGTTGCGACAATGGCCAGATGTTAGAGCCTCAATGACTGCGCTTCACTGTTGGATTAAGAACTGAAAGCCTGTTTGGTAGAAAACTGAAGAACAGTGAATAACAGTCTAATGAAATAAGAGGCTGACACTTACACCAGACACCAAAGAAACAAAGCTTGCCAGAAATTTCCGTCTTGAGAATAACCCATTAATTAGAACTTGGGGTGCATATAAAATATTGTTTAATACCCTCGGCTCAATAAACTGGTTTGTCCACAGTATAGTAAGGCGATTGATCGAAATCGGAGTCTTCTCCTTGGTATAATTAGCACGGCAAATCATGATCCCGGAAATAACGCGGCGGTCCCCGTTAACTGCGTCGAAGACAAATCAAAAGACGGGTGCAAAAAGCAACTTTGCTCTGCTCCAACAATGTGTGGGACAGGGAGGAAATTGCATGGTATTTATAGGGTGCATATTGACCTACCAACATTCTGGAACCAGAAAACCGAATGATAGACATCAAAAAAGTAGTTAAGATAATTAAGCCACCAATGAGCATAGCGGAATAGAGGTCAAACAGGTAAGAATAATAGTGAAAGTTACCTCTCGAATGTTCACGACATTTCCGCTTATTGTGATTGAATAGAATTGTTTTATTGAGAAAGGAGGCGGTTGTGGATGGAAGAAAAGTGAGTTCCTATAATATATATATATATATATGAGGAATTGTATACTTTTGCGATTTTCTTCAATATCCACGTAAAGTGACAAATGTGATTATCTCAGACCAATCCCCAATAAACTATTTCACTACCCAAAATACTTGTTGCGCTTAGAAAGACTTTGAGTGGGGAAAGAAACTTTTTGTAAAGTGAAAACAGAATCAGATTGTGTCAGAAAGAGAGTAAGACAATAGTTCTTAATTTCCGCTGCTACGGTTACCGTATCCGCTGGATTCGGCCTAAAACACCATGTCTGAAAAAAGTTGACGATTCCACTTTTCGATCTTTAAGCACTTACTTGCGGTAACTGAAAACTTTTTCTGAATAACCACCGCTATGCGACCTTCTCAATGACCTTTTCCGGTCCAGTTTTTCCAAAGTGGCTTTTGCGTGTTGCTGTGTGGATAATAACGATCGTTTACGATCTCTTCAGGTGACTGACTTTTGACTCCGCATCACTCAAAAGCTATCAGTTGATCTCGGCTGAACATTTATGTAAAGCGAGAAACCGTCGAGGTTTGCTGATTCTCAGAAAAATTCGATTCGTACTTTCCACTCGAGGAACTACGGTTACCTCCTCAGTCAGTGATGATGGCCACTTCCATTGAAACACAACCCAGCTCTTTATATTCTGTCACATCCCTAATCTGGACGGGCGAAGACGCTATCATATCAGGTGATCTTACGAGTATAAAATGGTCATTTTGCTGAGGCGGAAACGGAAGTAAGTTCGTTGGTCAATCCCAGATAATCTAGCCGACATAACAAACTAGCGTGCTATCTTAAGTACGTTCCTGGATAATGCCTGCCCTAGCATGTGATTACATTTTTCAGAGCTCGGCTAATACGGACTTTAAGACTGTGGTGTTCAGAGGGTCAAGTTAGTGTGGCCACATGGATAAACTCCTGCTTATGCCAAAGTCAGTTTCGAAAAGAATGAATGAATGGTTTGTTTAACCGGTTTGTTTAACTGGTGACGTTATGTGGTTGGATAGTGAAAGCAAGCGCTTTCTGGCATAATTTGACCTGATTTCAAAGGCTTGGTGATCTCAGTTATATCGTGGGTTGTATACGGATTTATATACCCAGATCACATTAAATTGATGAGTCTGAGTTTATTTTGAGGGCTGGTCTTCTGAAAACCATGTTGCATCACACTATAAGGCTTTCTTTTTTGTAGCGATTCTACAACTCTTGAATTATTTTTAAGAACATCGGGTTGATTGAGACCCAGCAGTAAACACTGTATAAAATTGTGTTTGTGGCTGGTGGTGAACTTCATGTTGACCTCACAGGGAAAGCTGGCCTGGTAGGTTGTAACTAATCTACTTGCTGTTCTGGTCGTCCAGTTATTACCATAATCTTGTCCGTCTTGCTAGTGGCTAGTGTCATTCTTTATATGGTCAAGGCACGGACTGGTTTGTCTGACTTGGATAACACATGACAACAGCCGCTTTGCAAATTTTCCCCGTTCCCCTTACGATAACGCCAATGTGTCAGGTCTCATTATGAAGCAGGTGTTTGTTCGAGCGCTATCTAAAGGCTGATTGAATGAATTGGAAATATAAGGTTAAAAGAAAGCACGCAATACACTTGTACACTTGATTCAGTGTTGGACATTAGAAGAGGAGTACGAAGCAAAGAAAATATAACGAAGATACAAACACAAACACAGAGTTTCATTTCAGAACCGGTAAGGAACATGAGTGCATTAATCGAAGTAGGATTAGCTCGGTCAAAATACCGAAACAGAAATGTGGGCTGGACATGACATTCAAGCGTAAAGCGAGCGTACTTTGACGGGTGTCGTACCCGCAAGAAGTGCCTGGTTCTCAGGATTGTCTACTGCATGAAATCCTGTGCAGGTTATGCCAACACAGAACCACGAACGTGTACACTCATTTGCACGGCTGATGCACGTTCACGCACGCTGGGCCGCTATAAATTGTCGTTTGTGTTGGTGGCAAGTCCTTCATAACGCGTACACACTGTTTCAGTAGTTGCTTCTGGTACCTCGTCTTCCTGGCGTTGTCACTTGCACTTTTAGTTCCCAAATGTGCCCCCATTTTGTGAGTAGTGTACTACTCACCAACGAAGTTGTCTATTACACAACACCCCTCCCCTTTCTGATGTTCCCTGACTCCTCTGCATCTGCCGACAAATTCTCTCCGAGCACCGCAATGTCGCCTCTCGGATTATTGATACTCTGCTGGTTCGCCGCGCGAGCCTATCGTGCCACATTGCGAGTTCATTGCCATGCACTCGCCTCGTCTCGCTCTCCCTCTTGATCGTGTATACTGGGCCTCGTTTGTAACTACGCACGTTTCCGTTTAGACGAAAGTCTTCTCGATCATCGGCCGCTGACACCTGTGTTCTGATTGTGGTGAACCGAGAAGGCGGATGACACAGAGGTTGTTTTATTGGAGAAACCAATACTAAAATTAAACGTCTCAACGGGACTAGGAACAAAAACACTCATTTGCACACCACACTCTTCTGAGGATACTCCAGTCGCTTTGGACACCATGTCTCAGTTCCAACATGTGGCGAAAGTCATTCCACGTGATGCTGTCCTCCAATTATCCTTCCCGTATCTCTCCCGTATTTATCCAACGGTCATTTCTATCCACGCTGCTACTGAATAGTGGTGTGAGTAGTATGGTTCGATAGTCTATTCGCACTACAGGATGATCTCGATGTCACCTTTCTTCCTAGGTTGAACATTCTAGCTTTGCCGAACCGTTGAGCTAGCGATTGCTCCTTTGTATGTGTCTGCGACGCTTTCAAATTTCGTTTAGCTTCTCCTCTTTCGTCAGCTAACTCTGGTGGAATCACTGCATTGTCCTATTCCAATACCCTAATCCATCGGAAGTCGGGTGATTCTCCTGTACAGCAAACAAAATGGAGATTCCTTCGTGCTCGTCTCCACGAATGCACAGTGGGCCAATAACGCCAGTGAGAAGGCGGACTCCCAGTCGCCTCCTTTGGCTGATGATCATTCCCTGATCATTCGGTTGTCACTTTCAGTGAGTCAGTTCGTCTGCGGGTGACATGGTGTCGTTCGGATGCGCGTGATTCCCAGCTGTTGCATGCTTGTTCAAAACTCATGTCTCTCAAATACCGGTCCCTGATTCCTCAAGGCCGCCTTTGGTGCGCCGTGGTTTATCACCATATCTCTCACCGTAAGTGCTTTTTGATCCGGAACGCCAGTCGATTTAATCCAACGGGTAAAATGTTCCATCGTGACCAGAATATACTGATCACCGCGAGCGTCTAGTGGAAACGGGCTCATGAGATCCGCCGACCAGAGATCACCGATTTCGGAAACCGGTATTGGCTGTAAGAGCTGTTGAGCTCCCCATTGTCACCTTTCAGTTGCTGACAATGTTGGCAGGCAAGCGAGTACGCAGTCATATCTTCTTTCATCTTCGATCAATATATTCCTTGTTGAAGCAGATCGTACGTCCAGGTGCATCTGGTATGTGTGCCATTTCATGACAGCTTGCCACCACTTTCCTCCTCAATTGTATCGGGATGACTACCACATGAAAATGACCCACGCCACGTTGCCACATTAATACGACCGCATTGTTTAGGCCAGATCTTCACCATTGGGAACCGATTGTTTTCAGCACTTCATCCGTATTATTTATAAGAATTCTCACGCCTCTTGCCAGAGCGTCAGTCACCTTTCGGAGGGCCTTGTCCTGACACAGTAGACGCACTAGTGTTTATGGGTCCTGTTCCATTACCAACCCATTTACTCCCAAAATCACTTCGAGAGGTTCGTCGTCCCCCCGCACTCCAGAAAGAAAATCCGCGAGGCAACTGCTAGAACCGGATACATGACTGATCTTGAATTCATATTCCTGTAAACGCAACGCCCATCGGGCTAATTTGCCCCTCAGATCTCCCGCCTTCCGGATCCACTCCAGAGTTTTATGATCCGTCTCCACGTGGAACTGTTGACCCCCTGTTCTGAGGATAGCCGGTCGTACTACTTACACCACCACTATTCAGTAGCGAGGTGAGAGCATGGATCGAAATGGCCGCAGGAAAAAAACGGGAGAAATACGGGAACGACCTTTGGAGGGCAGCATCATATGAAATGGTTTCTGCTACATAAGGGAACCGAGACATGGTGTCCAAAGCGACCGGAAAATCCTCGGATCAGTGTGGTGTGCAAATGTGTGTTTTTGTTCGTAGTGTCGTTGAGACGCATAACTCGTATACTGGTTTCCGCAAATAAACCTCTGTGACACCCGCCTCCTCAGATCACAACGATTGGAGCCACAACCCTTGACTGGAGGATGAAGATTCCGTGGCCACAGCCGTTTGAGGATGGAGACTTCGGGGACTTTCTGGAGGACTTCGAGGACATAGCGGAGGTGGTTGGGGACAAGGTCGGCCGAGCGAAGTTGGCAGTACTGCGGACGCTGCTCAGGGGCAGGGCGAAAGCGGTGCTGGATGCGGCACGAAGAGGCCCCTGCAGAGCTGGAGTGGACTGTTGTGAAGGAGGCGCTGATCTCCGCGTTCGACAGCCCCGCCGACTGCCAGGAGGCAGTGAGGCGGCTCAAGGGCATCCGGCTTAGACCAGGAGGCCATGTTTTCGTTTTTTTGCCGTGTCATTGCTTGTCACACGTGGACCAGGATTCAGAACGACACATCATGACAGATCAGTCCTCGGAGAGAGTGCAACCAACAGTCCGGAATCAGTTCAGGGTTGCTCTCATCGCACATCGCATGACGCTGGAACAGTTGGCCGATACAGCTACCGAGCGAAGTTGGCAGTACTGCGGACGCTGCTCAGGGGCAGGGCGAAAGCGGTGCTGGATGCGGCACGAAGAGGCCCCTGCAGAGCTGGAGTGGACTGTTGTGAAGGAGGCGCTGATCTCCGCGTTCGACAGCCCCGCCGACTGCCAGGAGGCAGTGAGGCGGCTCAAGGGCATCCGGCTTAGACCAGGAGGCCATGTTTTCGTTTTTTTGCCGTGTCATTGCTTGTCACACGTGGACCAGGATTCAGAACGACACATCATGACAGATCAGTCCTCGGAGAGAGTGCAACCAACAGTCCGGAATCAGTTCAGGGTTGCTCTCATCGCACATCGCATGACGCTGGAACAGTTGGCCGATACAGCTCGACAATTGCTGGCAGAAAATGTCGCGACAGTCAACGAGTTGGAGGCAAGCGAACCAAGTGAACTGAATGAGCTTCAAAGCGCAGTGGAAATTTTGACTCAGGAAGTGGCGGTTTTGAAGGTGACGGATGATGTGGATCGTGGCGATGTCTGTTACGGATGCAAAAGACGTGGATACTGGCGAAGATTTTGCCCACTGGACAGGAAGTTTGGAAATTGAATAAACGTTTCTTCGATTGTTTTCGTTTGGGAAAGAGGATCCGGCAATGGTGGGTGGTTGATAAGACAGCAGTTCATGCTAGGTTAGAAGTCAGTGGTAGATCGGAGTACTGTTTGAGTGACACTGGGACCACGATTTGATTGACTGAGCCAATGTAAGGGAAGACTGTTTAGCCGTGTATGATGGTCGTTCGAACAGTCGGTGGGTTTACTCTCAAAGTTGATGATAACTGATTCAACCTCCTTTCTATATACTCATGCTTCCGTGCTAATGTTAAATTGAAGTCTGCTGTTCTGATCAACTAGTTCTAACAATATTTCTATGCGATGATGCCACCCGGATTCTATTGCCCATTCACGCACAGATCTATTCATAATGTGTGGTAAATAAAGTCCATCGATTAATTAGTTGATCTTCTAATTAATTAGCCATNATGCCGTTCGGACTCTCAGGCGTCCCGTTCACGTTCAGACGATTGATGCTGAACGTGATGGACGGATTGTGCAACACTGTTTCCCATGGAGAAGACAGCGCTAACGGGAGAGAACTTGCGGTACACGTTACAGCTGTATCGCCGAACATTGAACAAGTCGACCTGTTGATCAATAATCCGGAGTCTCAACTGGCGAAACAAACGATAGTACTTCTCGGTCACAAGGTTAGTCGGGGTGAGGTCCAATCACAGCCTGAGAAACTGCTGGCAATCGAGACTATCCTGGTTCCCACATCGAAGAGGACCCTGCGACGGTTCTTTCTATCTCCTCACGAGTCCATTATAGGAAATTGTGAAAAAGGATTGCCAATCCCATTGGTCTGATGAAGATGGGACAGCTGACCCTGAAATCGCCAGTGACTGGACAGAACTTCGTTGTCGCAACGGATGCGAGTGATGTAGGAATCTGAGGTGTAGTGAGGCAAGAGGACGGTGTTTTGTAGTATGCCAGTCGGGTACTGGATCCTGCTGAACGAAACTATCCAACGACGGAGAACGAATGTTTGGCGATTGTGTAGGCCTTGGAAAAATGGAAACCGTACTTGTTCGGCCGACGTTTCCATGTGGAGACCGACCACAGTCTGTTGAAGTGGATTAAATCAGCGAACGACCCCCGAAGAGAACGGGCTCGTTGTGCGTTACGACTACAGGAGTATGACTTCACAATTTGCCATGTATCAGGGAAAGAGAACTTTGTGCCTGATTCGCTTTCCCGAACGCAACACCTGGATGAGATCCACAAGAACGTGATCGGGGTTAACAGTGCGAAACTGGAGAACGATTCCGGAAGGCTATAGGTAGCGCACAGGATGGATAAGGCGATGCGGTTGGTTAGTGATCAACTTCTATCGTGGGGGAAACCGCCGGAAGACGAAGTGAATCCGGAAGTGGGAGCTTTCAGAATGCACTTGTCCGACTTGCGGTTGAATAGTGCCGGAATTTTGATACACCAACTGCGGGAGGGAATACACTTGCCGGTCATACCGTTGGAGTTGAGGGCGATGGTTGTGAAGGAATGTCATCAGCTGGCTCATGCCGGATGTCATCGAACCTCTGAAATGCTGAAGCAAATGGCGTACTAACCGGGAATGAAGAAAGAATTCAGCAGTTGTGTACGGGCTTGCCAGCAATGTCGGCTACTGAAGAGCACTGACGACCCCAGACAGTATCTCACACAATCAATCCCGGTAGTGAAACTGGGCAATTGTGGTCAGTGGATGTGATGGGCCTTTTTCCAATAACCACTTCCTGAAATCAATACATCCTAGTCATGACTGAACATTTCACAAGGTGGATCGAGACAGCCGCTATACCCGATCAGCGTGCGAGCACTGTATACAGGGCGGTGATGGAACACATGGTTGCAGTTCACGAAGTACCGCGTAGCATACTGACCGATCACAAGGCCCGTGCTTCGAGAGTTTCACGGAGTTTCGAAGGTGTCTGAGCATATGGGAATCAAGAAAATTCTCATAACAACATACCACTCACTATGATTGGGTTGATGGAGAGACACAGTCGCACAATCAACGAGTGGTTGGTTGCGAAAGGAGGGACCCGGGAGAAAACCATAGATTCTGTCGACCCACCGCTGTTCGCCACAAGGGACAACGAAAAAGTCGCCATTCGAGCTGATGTATGGGCGCGTGGCACGCTTTGCAGTCAATCAGGAGATTGATTTATGAGGAGACCAGCAGGTGAGCACGCGTGGATTAACAGAAGCTCGGAGATCGGCCCAACAAAAGTTAAAGGACAGAAAATGTTTCCAAGGAGCAATCAACTGCGAGGTTATCGGGTCGCAGTGTGATGTTTGAACTTCGTTCAAGACCGACGGAGCATGGGGACGACAGGACCCGGATCTAAAAGGTTCCTGGTAAAATGAGGGTGACCGTATGTGGTAGTGGAACGTCACGACCCAGTGTATCTGATTAGGAATGAGAACAGTCAACATCGAGTGCACGGAAGCCAGTTTCGTAAATGGTATGACACTCCGATCAGAAGAGAACACAAACTGGGTGTATCAGCAGCACCAAGGCCGATACGCAGATCATCGAGAGGACGAGGAGAACCGGAACGCCTTTTGTTACAACTGCAACAGTGTTTTTGGGTGGAGGAGTGTAGTGGGGATAGACGGTTGCGCCATACTACTTGCACCACCACTATTCAGCAGTGGGGCAACAGCATGGATCGAAATGTTTGCGTGACAAAAACGGGAGAGATACGGAAAGAATCACTGAAAGAGAGCAGCGCATGGAATGCCTTTTGCTTCATAAAGAAACTGAATTTTAACAGCCAAAACTGCCAGGACGTCCTGAAAGCAGTGTTGTGTGCACATGAGTGTTTTTTGTTCGCATTCCGATCGAGACTCGTAACCCGTGTCCTGGATTCCCCGATGAATTACCTGTGTGCCATCGGCGTTCTCAGCTCACAACAGGAAGTGCACTATGGAAAATTGTGGTGAAAACCGACTCGATTCATCGCTTATCCAACTCCCCACACAACAGAATATCTGACCAGCGACCAATCCAAATAGCGCGTTAAGGACACAACACCAGGATTGGACGAACGGTCTCAGTGTCGTGCCTTCCGTTATTCGCCAAGTTGTCTGTCCCGTATTCCACCAATTAACATACAGTGTATGACTTTGTATGTGCTAATACGATCAGCCAATGACAGACTGTGATTTCTTTAATACTGTTGTGCATCTATAAATTCGGCGTCTCAACTCATGAATAAGAACTGCTTACTGCTACCAGTACCAGGTCTTCTCCTTACTACTTCCGTGGGAGGTTTTAATTCAAGTACGATTTCTAGGGCTATACGGAGTTCCTAAATCCGAGTGTCACAAAAAGACAGCTTCTCAGACTAATCACGCGTTGCCTATTTTACAAAATTGTTTTGTGAGCATCAGTTAAATATCAGCTGGTTTAATTGCACCTTTTTCTACACCCAGCTTGGACCGAGCTAGGCGAAAGCAACGTGATTTGAAGTCTGGGAATAAAAAGCCGACAGTAGGTTCAGCCGACTCTGAAAGTTTACACAGATCCACTGAATCAAACGCACCGTTATGGTGGAGAAGAAATATGGTGGCCTTTGGCCAGCGGTAGTGAGGACGAGCAATCACATTACACTACTCACACCACTACATTCAGTAGTGGGGCAACAGCATGGAGTTGGACAACAAAATGGCCGCGGGAAAAATACAGGAAGGAACATCGGATTGCAGCATCGTATGAAATGGTCCTTGCCACATGGAGGAACTGAGCATTGTCGTCCGTGGCAACCGTGACGATCTGAGACGCGTGTCATACGCAGATGAGTGCTTGTGTTCGTAGTCCGGTTGAGAGGCATAACATTTATTGGTTTTCCGAATAACTGACTCTTTTTCCATCCTTTTTACTGGTTCACACCACTACGAGCAACCCCCTTCGTTACCTTGTGCAGTCTGACATGTTTCTGATGTTTGGGAACAGTGGTGGTGGTGTTCGTAGCTCGGGTTGATGGTTTCAGTATTGGTATGTTCGCCGAGCTTGGTATTTAGGTTGCAAACGATTCATTTACGCACTGGTGATCTCACCTCGCTTGGTGGTGAAACGTTTGCAACCTGAATGCCAATCTCAGCGAACATAACAATACTAACTTCTGACTTGTCAACGTGGTGACCATTCAGGATAGCACTTTGGCTTGTCATCGGATTTTGTTGCAATGGGGATCAGAATAAACAAGTGCTTCATACGTTAAAACCAACGAGCTACATGCGGAGCCGATTAAAGCACTAGGAAAGCCAGACTGTCGGCAAGAGTTGTAAGTCTTCATTTTACTGATGCAACTTGTCCATAAAACAAGAAAAAGATACCAAACGAACTGATATTGGCATTTCTTCGCAAAGCCTGTTTTTGATCTCGTTCCGGAAGGTGGCGGCTTTTCAACACAAGATAACACTTCACAGTGCTGCCCAACGCACCTGTTTCCAATATTCAGTAGCAAACGAAATTTTCATATACGCCTGTGTCTCTCTATTGCATGATAGCAAAACCATTTAGTAACACTTGCTACTTACAAGGGGTCTTTCACGTTCCTTTTTAAGAACGAGAACGATAGGTGAATGTCGATTTTCAAGTGCTTATTTAAACCTCCTACTGACCGGGAAAACCTCAGACATGAATGCGTACATCAGAGAGACGGGTAAAAGCATTCGGACGATTCGGTCAGCCCACATTTGTTCGTCGATCTTACCTAGTTGGCGTTACGGGCGAAATAGTCGCAGTTGAGCGTGCCTTCGTTGTGGTCTTGTGTGAGCGCGTACAAAAATCACGTGCGTATATCTGTAAGGTATGAACGTCTTTGTATGATTCACTAATCATGACACCTGTAGCTGGTACTTTAACTATGACGGATCATGTGATTAAACTGATTGGATAACTGGTCCTGAGTTTGCTTGCTCTCGCACGTTATTGGCTCTGCACAGCACGAGGACTGACTGCACGATCGCCTTGTTTGCTTCTGTCCACCGTTCTTTGTTTCAGTTACTTATCCCTGTTACGGTACCCTCCATTCTAGTATACGCGATTTCCATACTCCCGACGCAACACTTGTTTTGTGGCAAGACTTGTCACATTATACAACACCTGTTTGGCACTGGTTCTTTTGTATCTGTTTCCTCATCTATTATCCGACCGTTTTCTTTGACAGAACCACGATCCGGCTACGAGATGGAATACATTAACACTTCCGGAACTAGTTTTGCCACGGGTGAGTAAAGCTAATTTCAAGCACAGCGAGGTGCAACCCGACTAGCAGTGGCCAAGCCAATTTAGACTTCACAAACTGTTGGAGGAGTTTGCAAGGTCAACTTTTGAAATAAGGTTGCAATCAATAACTGAAGACATCGGCATCAAAATTTCGTATTTATAGAACCGTGCGAGCTGCTTTTTCGGTTATCATCAATCCTCACATAAGATAGATTGGGGTTATCTACGAAAAACAGATCATATGACAGTTAGTTACAGGTGGCAGCACTCTGTTAAACACTGACGTGTTTTTGGAGCAACCACATGGACTCAGATCATGCTGTTGCGTGTGCTTATTTTGTTTTGTCATTTTCTCAGTGGTCATACACTCGTAAATGCAAGACAATTATCTTGCCTTCGAAAGAGCAGATTGGAAATAGCTCCTACCGGGAAGCGTTGGTGAACAAATTACCCTGTTCAGGTTAGGCGAAGGAACCTAAAGAACACTGTAAATAAATCGCAACAGCTACGAAAGGTTTCGTGAAGAGGCGTGTTGCGATTTCACTGTTGAGGTGAGGCGCGGCCCGAACCACAGTGCCTTCTGATCAGACTCATCATTGTGAGATGGAGATAAGGATTATGACAATTTATTTGGTCTACTAATTAAATTGTAAGTAGAATGTTGAATTTAAAATATCTCCCTTGGCTGTATCCTCACTGTCATACCGTCGAACGTGATAGGATAGTAAAGTTAGACGGCGAATTTAACTGTAGCTTACCCTGAGATGTCTACCAGATTCAAAACAGACACTGAACTGGATTCCTTTCAGTAGAGCCCTTAATAAAAACATACCAACTACATATGACACTAGGTCCAAAAGTGGGCAAATCAGCATGAAATTCAGTAAACCCTTTAGCATGATTATCTTCTTGGAAGATTGTTGAATTCGTTTGAATTAGTTTGTTCTGTTATGCACCTTGGATCATGATCTTAGGCTACATGGGCCTATTTTTTATTATTTGAAGAGTGTTCGGTCCGTCAAAAGAGTCCAAACAAAGCTATAGAGCGATTGAAGCTTTACTCAACGAAACACTTGGGTTGTTCTAGACTTACGATCTTACAGCATATTTAATATAAACTTTTGAAGGGTGTTTATGCAGTCGACACTTTACGTGACATATTGAGCGTTCTACACACATATAGTGATGGTGCGATAATAGTATGGTAAAACGTGTGAGAGGTTATTACGATCATCAAATGAGACACCTCTCCTGGAAAGCCCATTGACGTTCACCGTACAGCCCACTGTATTCAAACGAATACGATATTGCCCCCATCCCACAATGAAAGGTGATTCATACGTCTGTGGGATGGTCAGATGTCCACTTACTGCGAGAGTACTCGAGTCTTGTGGAGACGACTGAGTTACAGAAGTGGCGTTACCAGTGAAATTAAAATTGTCCGTTTCGACTCGGTAGGTGCTGAATAACGGTCGATCAACTATAGGTTTCTTTAGCGTGTTCTTATTCACGTGGCTTGTTCATCCTAGCAAGGCCAAATCGGCCTTTACCTACATAGTGGGACAGTAAGCAGATCGACCTGGGAGCATAAGACGTTTAAGTCTGCATGAACAAACTCGTAGGAGAAATGTCAGCGAAGCTGTCCTTCACAACAGATTAATTACTTGAAAGATGTTGCACTTCCTCATTATCATTCTTCAAAAACAAAAAGCAAGCTGATATTCGTAACAGGTTTGTCATTGAGAAGGTACTCATACAATGTGGCAAGTGTCGTCTATCACATGTGAGATTAATTCTTCCAAGTGTTTTAAAATTCTAACCATTTTACTGGCAGTAATAAAAACCAGTGATATGAAATCTACCATATCGGGTCGTATTGACAAAATGAAAGAAAGCGCATAAGTCTAAATATGTGAAATTCTGTGAAACTTTGAATATAAGAGGTAACTGGATGAAACGGCAATGAGAATTTTTGGGACTTTATTAAGTATCGATATTGATTTAACAAAGCGAAGAACTGCTTGAGAAAATACTGCTTGCTGAATCAACGAGCAATATTAAAAAAAGGTGTTAATTATGAAATCTCAGGTGATACTTTACTTAAAGGAGAATAAAAACTACAATATGAAATTTTGTTGCCAGGTTGAATTTCTGTGAACGGATCATGCGCAAGGGAGTTATTTTGCACCTCCGCAATTTGTCCAAAGTAGGAAATTCTTATTCACACAGTGAACTTGAGATTTTGTTTAACTGATTGCTCAACATGTAGGTACCTAACCGGACAACGAAACTACTTAATTACAGCATACAGAAATGAAAACTGGTTGTCCACGCAGAATTCAGTGAGCTTCAGATCGATGAAGAATCGAAACAATAGGCCGACAGCAGACGGTATCAAGCAGTGTGGCTGCTACACTGTGAAATTGCCTGTTACTGGATGGAAAACAAAACTGATTGATAATAAGTTCTTCTCCAATACCTTGTGAAACGAAGATCACTGATGAGAGCCGCATATGTAATGAGACATTGAACGCTTGTTAGTATTAATAATGGTAATAAAATGAAAATGTTAACACTCGTGTTGATTGCAGCTGTTCTACAGTTAGCTGAAACCTATCAAGCTTGAGGAACGTGCTAACGTATTACAATAAATGTCATTATATTTACTTAGCCAGTTTTATATGGGTTAATAAGATGTACCAAAAATGTAGTCTTTGCAGTGAAGTACCAGAAGAATTAGATTTTAAGAACAAAAACAGTGGCTGATAAATAGCTGAGTGACTGTTTTCTGGATCACTTTGTGCGTATGTGACTATTATCACGGCGCTCCTCCTAACACGGCAATCCCGGTATTTTCTTTGCTTCATGTACGATGCTGTTAGCTGTACGTGCATCTGATCACACGAATCCCAGACCCATTTTCAATATTCGGCCACACGCACACAAGAAAAGACACTTTCACGCGCCCAGTCGTCTCTCGGTCCAATTGTCCGAGGCTGTTCACACCAAAAAATTATACGAGACAGAGATGACAGTATCAGTGAGAGTTAGGCAGATGATTCGTAGTTTGAAACTTCAGTTTGGCCAATCAGACTTCCTAAGGTGCAATGGGACGAATGCCATTGGGAACATCCGCTTTTGTCCTAGGGGTGTTCGAAATTTTGAAGATTCATTTTTCAAAGCATCCGCAGGCAGTCTGGATTTCACGGTTTTGCAGGTGTGTCCGTAACTTTAAAGAGAAAATACAAGAAGCAATACGCACAACGTGCAACCCAAGTTGGTATGAGTAGCTCTTGAATGCTTGTGTAAAAATCTCTGAAATGAGAAAGGAGAAAAAGCTTATTACAAAAGGAAGATGACGTAACGCAAGAAGCCACCATTTCCTCTGCCTCCTCCATTCACCAGTGCAGAACAGCAAATTATGTAGACTACCAGGTTATCAACAAAAATGTGGCCTGTGTAGAAGTTACATTCGGTAAGGGAATGTGGTGAGTTCGAAGGTACACAAACTGCCTGACCACGGTTTGTGCATACAGGAGACTGATCGACGAGTATTGCATAACACTGCTTGGGGAGCACGATAAATTTGTGCGCCGACAATGCAACACCAAACGTGAATGGAGGGACCAAGTCATGCAACTGATCCGTTTCATTGTGTCGTCCCATGGGTGAGTTGAGACTTCCGTTCACACGTTCTGTTAAGAGGTTCGTAGACTGTTACAAAAGGAAGGGAGATATCTGTTCATGCGTTCCTGTTATTGTGTTGGTTTTGGAAGATTATGTTGGACGACTTTCTAATGTGAAGAAAAAGTGAACGGATGTGAATACAAAGAAAACTCCAACGGGGGAACCAGTCGTATCAGCAACGAATATTGAAGTACAGTGAAACCACATACCGTCGGTTATGCACATTTGTCGATCTGCGGGAGTGGGCCAAGTAGGTGGATAGAAAACATGTGTAGTGAAGATGAACGATCACGCCATACTACTCATCAGTGACCAGGCAGGGGCACGGTTTCAATTGTTGAAGGAACTGGGGGAAAATGCAAGGAGAAACACCAAACTGAAGTCTGGTATGAAGTGATGTTCTTAATACATGAACTTGGCATTGGCAACAATGGCACCCTTGGATCAGTGTTACATGAAAACAGGTGCTTGTGGCTGTGGCGGTGTTGAAACATACATCTCATGCGTTGATTTTCCGAATAAATAATCCTTATACCATAGGCGTTCTTGGTTCGCAACACTTGTAGTAGACGTTGTTTCTCATCTAACTGCCAATCGACTAGGCTTCAGAAATTCAATCAGATCATTGATGACCACAAACCTGATCTGTGCGTTTTAGTATGAACAGTTCCGTGATCCAGTTTCAACGAGTGACTCGTTAAACGTGCATTTCTGCCTAGCGGGAGGCGTGCCAGTGAGTGAACTGAGAGGCTGAACAACTGGAGATCATCTGAATTGTGTACAGTTTATTAGGAATTGACCCGATTCCGCGAACTGGTATGGATGGGAAATTTCTCGTGTTCACTAATGAGTTGCGCTCAAATTCTGCGACTGAATGTTTAGACATCAACCCCATTTTATCGACACAGACGTCATAGCAACTGGTAGTGGACCGATGGAATACGTAACAGACACAGCATTTATGCAAATTATGAGAGTTGGTGAAAGTTGACAAGACCAGCTGCATGTCAGTCAGAATGTGTGCAGATCTAGACAAGCTATGGTTTCTGACCCACACCAGCTGTGCTATGGTCGCCTTTGAAGGCCAGTATCCAAAAGACCTGTATCTTAAAAACGGTTCACAGAACTGGTCTGATTGTTCCTTATTTTGTTCTGAATGTCGCCAGTATATTCATCATCAATATCCCTCTCTCTCCCATTCTTTGTGGACAGTTATCGGGACCAACCTGTCAGATTCCATTGAACAGTTTTGTTTACTTCTTTTCAACTGTTTTATTTCGTTTTCTCAGCTGTTTGTGGTTGGCCTTTTAACGAGTAAACATTCACGTTGGGACCCCGGGAGAGGTTGAGTGTTCTCAGTAAGCTAGCCGTCCGAAATCAGAGCGGATATTCTGTGTGCACAAGAGTATCAATTTTCTTATATAATTCACAGGGATACACAAATTACAATGAGAAATAAGGTCTCGGAAGTCAGGCTGTTTCTCAAGGTGGAATGTTGACATGTAAAATTCCTTACAACTTGCCAGAACAAAAGTCAGAATCAGTAGATACATACTATGTAGGTTCGACAGTATGTTGTTTGAAGACTGTGCCAGATAAGCGGAAGGTTTCGCAGTTGGGCGGATAGGATGGAGGGTGTCAACAAATCAGCTGGCAAGCTCGAGTCAAACCGAGTTGTCCATACGCAGAATTAGTTTTACTGAGACACCATGTCTGTGTATCTTCTCAGAACCGCGTAAGTAACATGTACAGAAACCGACTGACCTCATCTCTTTTTACTGAAGTTGTGATGTGTGGAAGGAGAACTTGGGGCATCCCAGAGATATGTTTGTCTGTCTGGATATTTATGTTTGTTCTAATATCTGCATGGAATCAACGCATATTCACATGGTTGGTGCGTACAATGACGCAACGGACTAGCAACAGGAAATGTGAACCGAAACCCGAACTTGTCCATGGGACGACATACAATGAAACGGGTCACTTGCATGATTTGGTCAGCTCGGTCGAGTCCAAATTGATCCCATCCTCACAAGCACTGCTACACAATACTCGTCGTTCTGTCTTGCATACGCACAAACCGTGGAGTCAAGCAATTTTCCTACTTCCGGACTGACCACACTCCCTCATCTAAAATAAGGCTTACTCGTGACCGTTTGTATACCTGTTATTACCCCTATGTCCTGCATACTCCAATGGTTTGAGTTCATGGTCGAAGAGAGCTTCATCCTTTGTTGCTGAGTGACTAACTAAGGGTATCCCAATGTTGCAATTGTGCATTGCAAAATAAATCCACTGAATTGTATACAAGCTTCTTACAGTATTTGTCCTTGAATGGTGTTGTATTCAGAGCACAGAGAAAAGTGTGAATCACACGATTTTAGATTATCATTTGTGAGTATTTCAATTCATTTTCAGATGAAGACCCTGATTCCCTAATAAGACGTAGAATAATTGTGGGAAACATCACATCTGTCAACAGACAAGTTTATACACTGGAAAATGTATAGCTGCACTTGTTATTGGCTGAAGTAAAACAGCGCGGTGGAGATTAAATGCAGATGACTCTGCAAGCCTGAACACACATTTGTCACCGTTGCAACTTTTCTAGCAGCAATGTAGCTGTTGTTATTGAAAGTGACTGAATGATTTGTCACACCCACGCACCGCAGTTTAGTTAAGCTAATCGTCTCACTGGCGACTTCTAATGGTCTTCCGGGAAAGCCTTAATCGACTTGAAGATGATGCTCATTTGTTGGAGTTAACGGAGGAATTGTACAATCAGCTTCCAGATTGGGCCAATCAAACCACACGTTTGTAAGCTTATCCAATCGGAATGACCGAGTAACCTTACTGGTTGCATGGCTAATGGTTAGCTGCTTTGCCGTATCACACCAGCCGGCCTAAGAACATGACATGCGAGTGAACTGACAAATACGGCGGAAGTTCGCGACTTTAGTGACAGCAACAAACTAGTTTCCGATTTGGGTAGGACAACCAATGATCAACACAGAGACCATACCTATCTTGGCTGCTCTGCTCACATTTTTCTCTATGCTCACACTTTTGGCGCTTATTGGTAACATAATTGTTGTCATTTCGGTATGCAAATTTCCCAGACTTCGGTCGCAATTCTGCTTCCATATCTTAGCCGGCTTAGCTGTGGCGGATGTGTGTGTTACACTCTTCGTTATGCCGTGGTCCATGGTCTATTTGGGTCTAAATTTTTGGCCATTTGGAATGTATTTGTGCAGCGTCTGGATGTCTTTCGATGTGATGTGTTGTACCGCGTCCATCCTACATTTGGGGCTGGTGGCATTTGATCGATATTTGGCGATTGCCTATCCGTTGCGTTACGCAGTGATTGTGAACAAGAGACGTATTCGTCTGTGCATGACCCTGATATGGCTGACAAGTGCGGCAATCTCTTTTGTACCGATTCACATTGGCTGGTATAAACCTAATGAAGGCAATTTTTATCAAGATCAGTGGACGGAAAACTCTTCGCTGTTTCACGTGGAGAGGCGGCAGGAACATTGCGAGCTGGAAGTCAACCCGATATATGCAGTGGTCTCTTCAATGACGTCGTTTTATCTACCTTTTCTAGTCTGTTGCATTCTATACGGACGCATACTGCATATCGCACACAAGCAAGCCACACACGTGCGAAAAATTCGAGTCTGTTCATTTCGAGATACGAGAACTCGCGATTGACAATCCGTCCAAGACAACGCATTCACGCGAGAAGCGTGTTCAGACCAGACGAAGGGAAGGAGGCGACATTCAACAGGTACCAAAATTAATCCAAGAGAGGCTTCATGCGAACCATTACCTTCTCAAATGAAGAATTGTAATTGCGACATTATGAAGACCCAAGATAGAACTGAGCAATCGTGTTCTTCACAGACTACCAAGCGACCATTTTGTGCTTCATGCAATACGCTATCAACTCGTATATCTCTTTTCCGTCACAATCCCAAACGAATCAGTTCAACTTTGAGAAATGAGTTGAAGGCGATCCGAACCATTGGTCTTCTGTTGGGGTTCTTCAGCGCGTGTTGGTTCCCATTCTTTTTGGCCTATTTGATCCAGCCTTTCTGCACCGAATCGTGTCACGTTCCTCGTCGGCTGACCAGTATGCTGACGTGGATCGGTTACGCAAACAGCGCTGTCAATCCGATTCTCTACGGCTTCATGCAACGTGACTTTCGCACCGCTTTCATCACACTGATCGCACATCCGGTGTACAAGTGTGTCTGCGGTTGGAATAGACCACAATTAACCAAAACTGTACTTCTGTGTAACACCGACCCACATCCATCTCCAGGTTGGGTTGTCATCTACAACCGTCAGGCATTTTCAGACCAATTGGATAATGTGGGGACCGAGTTGTAAGGTAACTTTGGTTTCTCGTTCAAGACGACTATCTGATGTACGATACAAAATCTGACATGACAATTCGGAATGCTGACTGTGATGTGTAATGGGGAATCCAGGTTACAAGGTTGGAGGTTTTTGTGTAATCAACTCGTCCCATATGGAACAAGAACTGGTCGGATGTCCCACACTACTCCGCCTGTGACAAGAATTTCATTGAACATCTGGTTTCTTTTGAGGTTAACCCGTATTCTATGGCGATTACTCTATTAACATTAATGTTGAAACACTGTCATTCCTTCAAAAAACAACTAATACACAGCGAAGAATTTTGAAGGTAGGATGGGTTATTTTCTATCTCCTTGATGAATATTTTTGGTCTATGGTCATTCAGTCACATTAGTCAGCTAGTGGGCTTGTTCTAGTATTGCCTTGTATGATAAAGACATTCAACTAGTTGAGCCATTCGACTAAACGATCAGCCTGTTGATCCGTAGAGGACAAACTTCGTGTGTGCGCATTCATTCAATTCTGTACTTAGGACTAGAGAGAAACAACGATCGTGATGGAAATCAACAATGAGGCAATGAAATCTTCCAAATGGAAATGACACCGTGGTCGGGTGTGGAGCGTTTGAATGTAGAAGACTCAGACGACCTCGTAAACTCACCGTTCTCAGTCAGGAGCAGCTTGACAGTTAACTATGGAGCAATCCGAATTAAGATAAAATTGTGGTCGATCTAGTTGAATTCTTTTAATCTCTGAACATCCACACATTTTTGATAGTTTTTTAGAGAGAACCCTTTTGTACTCGATCATTTTTTCCGCTGGAAATCATGGACTCAATCAATCTTCCAACGTTAGACCAAAATCGCTTTTGTGATATCATGCAGTGAGAATTTGTGGCCCAATTGCGATAAGAACATGCCTGATCTCACCGTATTTCGCGACACTGTAACCATTTAATTCTGACCTAGACGACTTGCCGATAATAATAACCAGAGCAGAGAAATGGAAAGAGAAGTTGTCTGCCATGAGTTAGAAATAGTTCATTTGACAATGAAACTGAACTATCTAATCGATGAGAATGCTAAATTGATTGTGCAGCCGTGGAAATCCTTCTTTAAGATGTGTTGCCCGAGCTGCTGTTTACAGATAAAATTGTACAAGAATCTTGCTCTATCAACTAGACTACCGACTGTGATTGGACTTGTGTATTGGCTCCGATTTTTCTCAGAACTAACAATTAAACAAACCAAAATCTGGACTCATCTCTCGGTAGTGTGCAGTGTCCGGCCACTCACCTATATGTGCAGTTAATTCTTTTTCCAGAGTACAGACAATTTTTATCCTAGAGATATAAATTCGTTTCGATAGTTGGGTATATATTTACTGACCCGATTTTTGTGATAAGAAGTGTTTTAAATTCTGTTCGCTAGAATTCAGCACACGTTTTCCCACTACTATTCGAGAAGCACTATCTTCTTGTCATTTTCTTACACCTCACACCTCATGCCAATATGAATAGTTGTTTGAGGTAAACACACAAACTTGCAACAAACTGTACGACTCTCACAATTTTTGCGCGTTTTCTGTTTGTCTAAAACAACTAATGTATAATGTTCTATCAGATATTGGTGAATGTCTATTTCAGAGTAAGCTAAAATCACCTGAACTGAAGCTGGTTTTAATACGTTTATCAAGAAGTCTTAAAAATGATTATCCTGAAAACCCTCAGGGATGCATTCTTCCCTAGAAAATCAGCTTCTAAACCTCCTGTCCCTTGTAGTATTTGGCATTATCTTAGCACAAATGCAAGTGTGAATTATATTCAGATTATTTCTCCATTATACTGAGCCTTGCCTGATCTCGATCACACAACGATAGATCTGATATGCTATATTTGCCAGCCTGACTACTTGATTTAATTCACGAATGCGAGTTATTTGGTATGGAACATGTATCTTAGAATGATGAGGCTATTTTTGGATAGTGCGTAATACACGTTTTTAAAACTTGTTTCATTAAAGGAATACGTGTTTCGCCGTACGTGGAGTGATAAATGATTTTAAATCTTTTTTTAATGTGGAAACGAGAACTTTCTTTTTTCATGCTTCAGACAACCGCTTTACTCACATTCACCACCACATTCACCCTGGATCGCTGTGTATCTTTCTTCATTGATATTCTTGCCAAAACACAATCACTCACTCGGAACTAGTGTAAGTACCATCCCATGCACCAAGGTTACTGAAGGTGACCGTCTTCCAAGCGTTACAGGTAGCAGTGAGATGTCCACGAGAGGCCACTCAGTACACACTTCGCAAATTCCACCCTATCCTCAGCAATTTAGCCGGACATATACGGATAATGGCCTTCGTATGGTTCCTGTGGGGACGTTCAGGTTAAGGATTCTGTTCATGACACTGAGGAGTTCATTAGTTGAATGAATAGCAGCTTATTTCCTCCAGACAATCCCATTCCGTTTTGGCACATATGTGGAAAGAAAGGCTTTTAAGAAATGGTTAATAGAACAATTTGGCAGCCGAATATTTTGATCACTTTTCCAAGGCTGAGATGCTATCATTTTGCCGTTTCCGAACGTACGAAGTTGACAACTTTGGGCATGAATTTAAAAATAACGCATTTTTATGCGCTGCATTCTTTTGGGACCAATTGACTACTCATCAGTAAGTTACTTGTCCGTAAAGTTGCAAGGAATGTTCTTCAGACTTAAACCTTGTCTTTATTCTCATTATCGTTATGGGCATATATGAAACGTTAAACCTTGCGATAACAGAAATGTCTTCGTTCAAAGTGGTGATTAGAAAAGTGTGGTTAACATCTCTTTATCGGCCACTCGAAAATCGGGGGCTGATGTGGTCTTTTGGGCCTACATGTACTGATGCATTAATTCATGCATTGTGTGTATGAGAGGTTTGTGAAAGTTTTGTGCACTCGTAGGTTTTTAGTCCTATGAATTTGTTACCGTCGTTCATGCAATTCCTCTACGAGAAAATGTGTAGTGACCTTATTCAATCAAGAATCTGCTCATTGTTTGAAGTCTGCACTGAAACCACATGTAAAAAGTGGTATCTGACGTGGTCGTTTTGTTTTGATGTGTATAGTTCCCCTTTGCTCAGAGAACAAATTGAATTTGTTTACGAATTGTAGTACTTCTTTCAAAACCTTCAAACGTGTTATGTGTTGTTGTGAGTAACCCTAACAATCTTTCCTGAACAGTCCCCTGCTGCATGTGTGATGTTTGTTGGAAACAGACTGTCTCTATTCACACCAAAATGGTCTCACTTCGGTCGTGTAAGTCGTATGAGCACCTAACGATGACCTCCACCTTGTTTTCTGATTGGAGCTGCAGGCAACAGCATCGTTGCCAGCCTATGAACTGGAATGGGGATAGGAAGAAACTGAAATCAGGTTTGATCTTAGTCGTCTTCACTCAACTCTGATCGTAAAATAGAGTGGGGTATGGTTCCAAGACAAATCGTGTGACGGAATTGGTGTTATGTCTGATATTGTGGAAATCTCCAGATGTTATCACACTCTCTCCAAAACGAAAAACCAAGGGAGAAGTAAAGGACGAAAAACATCCTAAAACCAAGAAAGCTAACAGCAAAAACATCAAAATCGTGTACAAAAATCTCATTTCGTTTTTTATCGTTCTACTAATTGCAATATGTATTTCGCTGCTTTTTCACTGTATTCCATTGTGTTTACTTCCTTATTTTGATACACCACTTAGTATGTGACCACTAGTAGTAACGTTTACTCTACAGATTACACTCACGCATACTACTTTTATAGAAGGCCTAAGCGGTGGGGATAGAAACGAACAGCAATACTCACACGGGTGAATTGCAAACAAGGTTGAGGACTAGTGAGAAGCACTATGTTGTAATTAACGTTAAACAGTTGAAATTATTCTTAAATCAAAGTAACAAAGACGGATGGTACTAGAATCAACGATCGAGTGTTCTACTGGACATATTAAAATGTTGTAAATGAGGGGAAAAAACAAACGAATTCTCTAAAAATCAATGGCTGTCCAAAGCGTCTGAGTGCTAGCACTAGCAAAGTTCACATGGTGGGATAGGAAATAGTTTTTTCATAATGAGACCTCTACCAGAAACGAGTCAACAGTCGGCACGTTGTCCCGATATATCAGTGTCGTTAGATCCTAGGGAACTTAGGATGTTGAGAAGGAAAACATTATTGACTGTCGTGTTTTGGACAATCCCAGTCACCAGTACATAGACAAGGTACTACGAAGACACTAATACGTAGACTGGTGCTGCGTGGACAAAGACAAGTGAGTTCACCGAGTGTGATTATCACAGAAGTGTAACGCAGCCAGTCCACTAAAAGTCCTACGGTATGAACAACCGACTGAATGACAGTTTGTTAGAATCGGTCCTGTAATTTCTAATCCTGTCGGCTCCTGTTGGCCTGGCTTGGAAAACCATCTACTCTGCCGGTGTCAATTATCACCAGCTTTGTCTTCAAAAACTACGATCACGTCGGATGTGATGAAGAAGGTTGGCGTTAGTACCGCAGTTTACCAAAGACTGCATATCAGTGATTGCGCAATCTGTTTGCTCGGTTCTTGACCAAACTGTACAAGGCACAACCCACACTGCGTGTGATCTAGTACAATTGAAGTATCTAAGAGAGGTCTTCTGCTGGATCACAGTTGCAACGGCAGAGAACTGAGTGATCACTCCAGCCGCCTTTAGAATTTCGACCGGCAGTCCGTAGAAAGCCGCACTGCATCTGACTGGAAGGAATGGAGGTCCTAGATAAAGCAGCCACCCATTGAAGAGTGGTGAGTGAAAACTTTCGGGGACCACAACTTTCCAATGTGTGATAAACTTATCCATCTTAACCATTTGCATCTTCCTCTTATTCTTCAACGCTACACCCTGAAACCATACAAGGACGTTGATGTCTGCCCTGCTGAGACTGATGTGGTCATCTTTGACCACGTCCTACAGAACGGATTGTCGATTGAGGGGTGGTCTCCTTACTCGTGGTTGGTGCCAGATCAGGCTGGCAGCAGTTAGCCTATAAATGTCGGGACCACTGAGTAAAATTAGAGTGTGGACGTAATCAACTGGAGTTACCTCGCGGGGGAGAGGGTAGGAGCCTGTAACAAACAAATCGGCGAAATATACGGTCGATAACTTTGAGCGCACTGATTTCGGACAGAATCAATTGAATTCTTCAAACAGAGTTGTCAGATTGTGCATATGATCAACATTACTGATTATGGGCTTTGTCTTTCTTGTGTTCGTTTGTGATCCGACTATCTACAAAGTGCTGAATACAGCTGCGTGCTCCTCTAAAGGTCACGTGAGGGTCTCCACCAGGAGAGTGAGATCATCGACTTAAGAGTAACCACCGATCACAACATGGTGTAACTGGTGTTCATTCTCAGGCCTCGATGGAGCCAGTATCTCGTCCGCTACCATTATGAATATTAGGGGACTAGTCTGTCACTCCAACGAACACCACCTGGCCACCATATGACAGTTATTGTATGTGACTATCAGGACTTGGTGAGGTTCAATAATGTAATATATTAGGTGCGAAAGAACACTGAATGCCTAGGATATTCTTTTGTTCGAACCCAGTGAAATGGCATCAAATCTCCTATACATTTCCAGGAAATTTGCACACAGGTTGAAGGATGTTGAAAAGGGATTTCGCAGTAGAGTGCAAAGTCATGAGAACGATTCTAGGTGACTCTGTCGGTGTAGAGTAGTGAATTAATGAGGGAACATCTACATGTGTGTTCCAATATCCTATAAAAAGTATCGTGCCAAGGTTGGAGAAACGACAATGTGTCTCTGATGGCTGAGAGAGAGTCTGGTCTGTTACTTTAGAGGCAAGCATGGCGCAAGAGAAAAAGGGGTGGGTTAGTTATCTGTTTATTAGCGAAAAAGAGTTAGAAATGCACTGTCCCGGCTTTTGCGTACAACTGCTACAAATGTTCAAGTAACACCTTGTTCACATCTGAAGCTACGTTTCTCGTGCAATTAAGAATGTGAGACCCTTTTGTCTGCAATCAAATAGACTGACAACAATCTGGAGTCAGACTCGTGTGAGGTGGTTACCAATCTGGTTGAGTTGGTACTTCTATCCAGGATTCATTGAAGTCGTCCGAACTTCCGTCTGGTTTCTGGTAGAATTGCAAAGGCAACATTTCTCCATCATTTGTGGGACAGGGGTTGAGCATCTGAGTAGCTGGTCCTTCGTACTTGCTTTCTATTAGTGTGGGCTTCCGTTACCACAAGAACACATCGCCCAGCGTTAATTCGTCACGTGTTTGGAAACGACTAAGATGGACGCATATTAATTTATGACTTTGCATGCATCACGGTGAAATACCGGTATAGAGACAAAGAACACTTACTAACAGTTCACCACTGTGTACCAGTATGCGCCGGCAAAGTAATGGATGCGAAAGCCATCGAGTTATCAAAGACGACCTATGCATATGTGCCTCAGAGTTCACTCTATAGGGTGGGGGAAAAGTGAATGATCCATTACGATGAAAACTACTAACTGATCTTGGAAACGCATAGGAATTTTGCGTGGTGTGTCAGAACGTGTGTCGGGGTGGGTTGTTGTGTTGGTGCAAAGTCCGTGATAATCCGAAGAGCTAATGATCGTTCGGGATTTCGTGCCAGGTGAAGTGAGATCAATTGGTACGCTGCTCTCTGTCATGTGCGCTTAGAGTTGATCTTCACTTGAATCATCCTCAATCGGTAAGTGTACGTAGAATACTATTCACCATTTTGATCGACGAAAGAAGAACTCGGTGTTGCATGTGACGTATTTTACAGTGTGCAAAATATTATGGCTTCTTGTCATCGCCCAAACGAAAAAAGAACATTAGTGCAGTTGTGACTGTCGGATATTCAGACTAGTCGGAGATGCTTGTTATCATATATATTATTTTGGCCTTCTGTCAGGAGGCGCATTTCCTGACGAGACAGCCAGGACGCATCACACCACATCGATCGGCCGGCCCAGCTCGGACGCTATGGTCGTCGGTGCTGGTATGGTCCCACTCAGCCAGACTGCATGTGTGCGTTCGAACGCCTGTGCGCTATCTGGTCAGTAGTTTCTCGCGGCCGCTTTCTGATACCCCCTGTAACGTGATTTGTTCTCATGCCCTGACTGCCATATACGACTGTCTCATTTGATTCGCTTCGTGTCTGTCGGCCATCTATGGTACTCGTTTGTCCTATAAATCTAGAGCTTATGTGGCCTAAGTTTTGTCTCGCTTGTCCACTAAACATTGCAGCCGCGTCTCTTCTGATTTCTTGTTTTTGGGTTCAAGCGACTGAGCGTGTACCAAGGGGGACGATCCAATACCTTGTTGCGTGGAGAAGGGAACCCAGTTGACCGATTATCTTTATGTCAATCAACGTTGTTCCAGATGACCTAAATCTTTGTTTATCGTATTATGGATACCAGGCAAAAAGTAGGGTAAGTGCTCTGATCAAGCGGCGACTTTTAGTTGTGAGTGAAAATGTCGAACGGGGCTTTTTGAAGCTGAGTGACCAGTTGTTGTTGTTTTGTTGCAACCTAACAGAAATGTCAGCTCTCGAAACAAAGCTCACGTGATCCGTGATCGGTGTCAATAGTTACTAGCACACCGTTAAAGAGTATCTAAGTTGCAACGGAGGCTTTCCCAGCATGTTATGACATCATTTAGTAGAACAGCATGAAGCCGCGTAATAAAACGGTAAACACACGTCAACGNTAAGGCTTACTCGTGACCGTTTGTATACCTGTTATTACCCCTATGTCCTGCATACTCCAATGGTTTGAGTTCATGGTCGGAGAGAGCTTCATCCTTTGTTACTGAGTGACTAACTAAGGGTATCCCAATGTTGCAATTGTGCATTGAAGAATAAATCCACTGAATTGTACACAAACTTCTTACAGTATTTGTCCTTGAATGGTCTTGTATTCAGAGCACAGAGAAAAGTGTGAATCACACGATTTTAGATTATCATTTGTGAGTATTTCAATTCATTTTCAGATGAAGACCCTGATTCCCTAATAAGACGTAGAATAATTGTGGGAAACATCACATCTGTCAACAGACAAGTTTATACACTGGAAAATGTATAGCTGCACTTGTTATTGGCTGAAGTAAACAGCGCGGTGGAGATTAAATGCAGATGACTCTGCAGGCCTGAACACACAGTTGTCACCGTTGCAACTTTTCTAGCAGCAATGTAGCTGTTGTTATTGAAAATGATTGAATGATTTGTCACACCCACGCACCGCAGTTTAGTTAAGCTAATCGTCTCACTGGCGACTTCTAATGGTCTTCCGGGGAAGCCTTAATCGACTTGAAGATGATGGGGAGGAATTGTACAATCAGCTTCCAGATTGGGCCAATCAAACTACACGTCTGTAAGCTTATCCAATCGGAGTGACCGAGTAACCTTACTGGTTGCATGGCTAATGGTTAGCTGCTTTGCCGTATCACACCAGCCGGCCTAAGAACATGACATGCGAGTGAACTGACAAATACGGCGGAAGTTCGCGACTTTAGTGACAGCAACAAACTAGTTTCCGATTTGGGTAGGACAACCAATGATCAACACAGAGACCATACCTATCTTGGCTGCTCTGCTCACATTTTTCTCTATGCTCACACTTTTGGCGCTTATTGGTAACATAATTGTTGTCATTTCGGTATGCAAATTTCCCAGACTTCGGTCGCAATTCTGCTTCCATATCTTAGCCGGCTTAGCTGTGGCGGATGTGTGTGTTACACTCTTCGTTATGCCGTGGTCCATGGTCTATTTGGGTCTAAATTTTTGGCCATTTGGAATGTATTTGTGCAGCGTCTGGATGTCTTTCGATGTGATGTGTTGTACCGCGTCCATCCTACATTTGGGGCTGGTGGCATTTGATCGATATTTGGCGATTGCCTATCCGTTGCGTTACGCAGTGATTGTGAACAAGAGACGTATTCGTCTGTGCATGACCCTGATATGGCTGACAAGTGCGGCAATCTCTTTTGTACCGATTCACATTGGCTGGTATAAACCTAATGAAGGCAATTTTTATCAAGATCAGTGGACGGAAAACTCTTCGCTGTTTCACGTGGAGAGGCGGCAGGAACATTGCGAGCTGGAAGTCAACCCGATATATGCAGTGGTCTCTTCAATGACGTCGTTTTATCTACCTTTTCTAGTCTGTTGCACTCTATACGGACGCATACTGCATATCGCACACAAGCAAGCCACACACATGCAAAAAATTCGAGTCTGTTCATTTCGAGATACGAGAACTCGCGATTGTCAATCCGTCCAAGACAACGCATTCACGCGAGAAGCGTGTGCAGACCAGACGAAGGGAAGGAGGCGACATTCAACGGACACCAAAATTAATCCAAGAGAGGCTTCATGCGAACCATTACCTTCTCAAATGAAGAATTGTAATTGCGACATTATGAAGACCCAAGATAGAACTGAGCAATCGTGTTCTTCACAGACTACCAAGCGACCATTTTGTGCTTCATGCAATACGCTATCAACTCGTATATCTCTTTTCCGTCACAATCCCAAACGAATCAGTTCAACTTTGAGAAATGAGTTGAAGGCGATCCGAACCATTGGTCTTCTGTTGGGGTTCTTCAGCGCGTGTTGGTTCCCATTCTTTTTGGCCTATTTGATCCAGCCTTTCTGCACCGAATCGTGTCACGTTCCTCGTCGGCTGACCAGTATGCTGACGTGGATCGGTTACGCAAACAGCGCTGTCAATCCGATTCTCTACGGCTTCATGCAACGTGACTTTCGCACCGCTTTCATCACACTGATCGCACATCCGGTGTACAAGTGTGTCTGCGGTTGGAATAGACCACAATTAACCAAAACTGTACTTCTGTGTAACACCGACCCACATCCATCTCCAGGTTGGGTTGTCATCTACAACCGTCAGGCATTTTCAGACCAATTGGATAATGTGGGGACCGAGTTGTAAGGTAACTTTGGTTTCTCGTTCAAGACGACTATCTGATGTACGATACAAAATCTGACATGACAATTCGGAATGCTGACTGTGATGTGTAATGGGGAATCCAGGTTACAAGGTTGGAGGTTCTTGTGTAATCAACTCGTCCCATATGGAACAAGAACTGGTCGGATGTCCCACACTACTCCGCCTGTGACAAGAATTTCATTGAACATCTGGTTTCTTTTGAGGTTAACCGGTATTCTATGGCGATTACTCTATTAACATTAATGTTGAAACACTGTCATTCCTTCAAAAAACAACTAATACACAGCGAAGAATTTTGAAGGTAGGATGGGTTATTTTCTATCTCCTTGATGAATATTTTTGGTCTATGGTCATTCAGTCACATTAGTCAGCTAGTGGGCTTGTTCTAGTATTGCCTTGTATGATAAAGACATTCAACTAGTTGAGCCATTCGACTAAACGATCAGCCTGTTGATCCGTAGAGGACAAACTTCGTGTGTGCGCATTCATTCAATTCTGTACTTAGGACTAGAGAGAAACAACGATCGTGATGGAAATCAACAATGAGGCAATGAAATCTTCCAAATGGAAATGACACAGTGGTCGGGTGTGGAGCGTTTGAATGTAGAAGACTCAGACGACCTCGTAAACTCACCGTTCTCAGTCAGGAGCAGCTTGACAGTTAACTATGGAGCAATCCGAATTAAGATAAAATTGTGGTCGATCTAGTTGAATTCTTTTAATCTCTGAACATCCACACATTTTTGATAGTTTTTTAGAGAGAACCCTTTTGTACTCGATCATTTTTTCCGCTGGAAATCATGGACTCAATCAATCTTCCAACGTTAGACCAAAATCGCTTTTGTGATATCATGCAGTGAGAATTTGTGGCCCAATTGCGATAAGAACATGCCTGATCTCACCGTATTTCGCGACACTGTAACCATTTAATTCTGACCTAGACGACTTGCCGATAATAATAACCAGAGCAGAGAAATGGAAAGAGAAGTTGTCTGCCATGAGTTAGAAATAGTTCATTTGACAATGAAACTGAACTATCTAATCGATGAGAATGCTAAATTGATTGTGCAGCCGTGGAAATCCTTCTTTAAGATGTTGCCCGAGCTGCTGTTTACAGATAAAATTGTACAAGAATCTTGCTCTATCAACTAGACTACCGACTGTGATTGGACTTGTGTATTGGCTCCGATTTTTCTCAGAACTAACAATTAAACAAACCAAAATCTGGACTCATCTCTCGGTAGTGTGCAGTGTCCGGCCACTCACCTATATGTGCAGTTAATTCTTTTTCCAGAGTACAGACAATTTTTATCCTAGAGATATAAATTCGTTTCGATAGTTGGGTATATATTTACTGACCCGATTTTTGTGATAAGAAGTGTTTTAAATTCTGTTCGCTAGAATTCAGCACACGTTTTCCCACTACTATTCGAGAAGCACTATCTTCTTGTCATTTTCTTACACCTCACACCTCATGCCAATATGAATAGTTGTTTGAGGTAAACACACAAACTTGCAACAAACTGTACGACTCTCACAATTTTTGCGCGTTTTCTGTTTGTCTAAAACAACTAATGTATAATGTTCTATCAGATATTGGTGAATGTCTATTTCAGAGTAAGCTAAAATCACCTGAACTGAAGCTGGTTTTAATACGTTTATCAAGAAGTCTTAAAAATGATTATCCTGAAAACCCTCAGGGATGCATTCTTCCCTAGAAAATCAGCTTCTAAACCTCCTGTCCCTTGTAGTATTTGGCATTATCTTAGCACAAATGCAAGTGTGAATTATATTCAGATTATTTCTCCATTATACTGAGCCTTGCCTGATCTCGATCACACAACGATAGATCTGATATGCTATATTTGCCAGCCTGACTACTTGATTTAATTCACGAATGCGAGTTATTTGGTATGGAACATGTATCTTAGAATGATGAGGCTATTTTTGGATAGTGCGTAATACACGTTTTTAAAACTTGTTTCATTAAAGGAATACGTGTTTCGCCGTACGTGGAGTGATAAATGATTTTAAATCTTTTTTTAATGTGGAAACGAGAACTTTCTTTTTTCATGCTTCAGACAACCGCTTTACTCACATTCACCACCACATTCACCCTGGATCGCTGTGTATCTTTCTTCATTGATATTCTTGCCAAAACACAATCACTCACTCGGAACTAGTGTAAGTACCATCCCATGCACCAAGGTTACTGAAGGTGACCGTCTTCCAAGCGTTACAGGTAGCAGTGAGATGTCCACGAGAGGCCACTCAGTACACACTTCGCAAATTCCACCCTATCCTCAGCAATTTAGCCGGACATATACGGATAATGGCCTTCGTATGGTTCCTGTGGGGACGTTCAGGTTAAGGATTCTGTTCATGACACTGAGGAGTTCATTAGTTGAATGAATAGCAGCTTATTTCCTCCAGACAATCCCATTCCGTTTTGGCACATATGTGGAAAGAAAGGCTTTTAAGAAATGGTTAATAGAACAATTTGGCAGCCGAATATTTTGATCACTTTTCCAAGGCTGAGATGCTATCATTTTGCCGTTTCCGAACGTACGAAGTTGACAACTTTGGGCATGAATTTAAAAATAACGCATTTTTATGCGCTGCATTCTTTTGGGACCAATTGACTACTCATCAGTAAGTTACTTGTCCGTAAAGTTGCAAGGAATGTTCTTCAGACTTAAACCTTGTCTTTATTCTCATTATCGTTATGGGCATATATGAAACGTTAAACCTTGCGATAACAGAAATGTCTTCGTTCAAAGTGGTGATTAGAAAAGTGTGGTTAACATCTCTTTATCGGCCACTCGAAAATCGGGGGCTGATGTGGTCTTTTGGGCCTACATGTACTGATGCATTAATTCATGCATTGTGTGTATGAGAGGTTTGTGAAAGTTTTGTGCACTCGTAGGTTTTTAGTCCTATGAATTTGTTACCGTCATTCATGCAATTCCTCTACGAGAAAATGTGTAGTGACCTTATTCAATCAAGAATCTGCTCATTGTTTGAAGTCTGCACTGAAACCACATGTAAAAAGTGGTATCTGACGTGGTCGTTTTGTTTTGATGTGTATAGTTCCCCTTTGCTCAGAGAACAAATTGAATTTGTTTACGAATTGTAGTACTTCTTTCAAAACCTTCAAACGTGTTATGTGTTGTTGTGAGTAACCCTAACAATCTTTCCTGAACAGTCCCCTGCTGCATGTGTGATGTTTGTTGGAAACAGACTGTCTCTATTCACACAAAATGGTCTCACTTCGGTCGTGTAAGTCGTATGAGCACCGAACGATGACCTCCACCTTGTTTTCTGATTGGAGCTGCAGGCAACAACATCGTTGCCAGCCTATGAACTGGAATAGGGATAGGAAGAAACTGAAATCAGGTTTGATCTTAGTCGTCTTCACTCAACTTGGATCGTAAAATACAGTGGGGTATGGTCCCAAGACAAAGCAAGTGACGGAATTGGTGTTATGTCTGATATTGTGGAAATCTCCAGATGTTATCACACTCTCTCCAAAACGAAAAACCAAGGGAGAAGTAAAGGACGAAAAACATCCTAAAACCAAGAAAGCTAACAGCAAAAACATCAAAATCGTGTACAAAAATCTCATTTCGTTTTTTATCGTTCTACTAATTGCAATATGTATTTCGCTGCTTTTTCACTGTATTCCATTGTGTTTACTTCCTTATTTTGATACACCACTTAGTATGTGACCACTAGTAGTAACGTTTACTCTACAGATTACACTCACGCATACTACTTTTATAGAAGGCCTAAGCGGTGGGGATAGAAACGAACAGCAATACTCACACGGGTGAATTGCAAACAAGGTTGAGGACTAGTGAGAAGCACTATGTTGTAATTAACGTTAAACAGTTGAAATTATTCTTAAATCAAAGTAACAAAGACGGATGGTACTAGAATCAACGATCGAGTGTTCTACTGGACATATTAAAATGTTGTAAATGAGGGGAAAAAACAAACGAATTCTCTAAAAATCAATGGCTGTCCAAAGCGTCTGAGTGCTAGCACTAGCAAAGTTCACATGGTGGGATAGGAAATAGTTTTTTTCATAATGAGACCTCTACCAGAAACGAGTCAGCAGTCGGCACGTTGTCCCGATATATCGGTGTCGTTAGATCCTAGGGAACTTAGGATGTTGAGAAGGAAAACATTATTGACTGTCGTGTTTTGGACAATCCCAGTCACCAGTACATAGACAAGGTACTACGAAGACACTAATACGTAGACTGGTGCTGCGTGGACAAAGACAAGTGAGTTCACCGAGTGTGATTATCACAGAAGTGTAACGCAGCCAGTCCACTAAAAGTCCTACGGTATGAACAACCGACTGAATGACAGTTTGTTAGAATCGGTCCTGTAATTTCTAATCCTGTCGGCTCCTGTTGGCCTGGCTTGGAAAACCATCTACTCTGCCGGTGTCAATTATCACCAGCTTTGTCTTCAAAAACTACGATCACGTCGGATGTGATGAAGAAGGTTGGCGTTAGTACCGCAGTTTACCAAAGACTGCATATCAGTGATTGCGCAATCTGTTTGCTCGGTTCTTGACCAAACTGTACAAGGCACAACCCACACTGCGTGTGATCTAGTACAATTGAAGTATCTAAGAGAGGTCTTCTGCTGGATCACAGTTGCAACGGCAGAGAACTGAGTGATCACTCCAGCCGCCTTTAGAATTTCGACCGGCAGTCCGTAGAAAGCCGCACTGCATCTGACTGGAAGGAATGGAGGTCCTAGATAAAGCAGCCACCCATTGAAGAGTGGTGAGTGAAAACTTTCGGGGACCACAACTTTCCAATGTGTGATAAACTTATCCATCTTAACCATTTGCATCTTCCTCTTATTCTTCAACGCTACACCCTGAAACCATACAAGGACGTTGATGTCTGCCCTGCTGAGACTGATGTGGTCATCTTTGACCACGTCCTACAGAACGGATTGTCGATTGGGGGGTGGTCTCCTTACTCGTGGTTGGTGCCAGATCAGACTGGCAACAGTTAGCCTATAAATGTCGGGACCACTGAGTAAAATTAGAGTGTGGACGTAATCAACTGGAGTTACCTCGCAGGGGAGAGGGTAGGAGCCTGTAACAAACAAATCGACGAAATATACGGTCGATAACTTTGAGTGCACTGATTTCGGATAGAATCAATTGAATTCTTCAAACAGAGTTGTCAGATTGTGCATATGATCAACATTACTGATTATGGGCTTTGTCTTTCTTGTGTTCGTTTGTGATCCGACTATCTACAAAGTGCTGAATACAGCTGCGTGCTCCTCTAAAGGTCACGTGAGGGTCTCCACCAGGAGAGTGAGATCATCGACTTAAGAGTAACCACCGATCACAACATGGTGTAACTGGTGTTCATTCTCAGGCCTCGATGGAGCCAGTATCTCGTCCGCTACCATTATGAATATTAGGGGACTAGTCTGTCACTCCAACGAACACCACCTGGCCACCATATGACAGTTATTGTATGTGACTATCAGGACTTGGTGAGGTTCAATAATGTAATATATTAGGTGCGAAAGAACACTGAATGCCTAGGATATTCTTTTGTTCGAACCCAGTGAAATGGCATCAAATCTCCTATACATTTCCAGGAAATTTGCACACAGGTTGAAGGATGTTGAAAAGGGATTTCGCAGTAGAGTGCAAAGTCATGAGAACGATTCTAGGTGACTCTGTCGGTGTAGAGTAGTGAATTAATGAGGGAACATCTACATGTGTGTTCCAATATCCTATAAAAAGTATCGTGCCAAGGTTGGAGAAACGACAATGTGTCTCTGATGGCTGAGAGAGAGTCTGGTCTGTTACTTTAGAGGCAAGCATGGCGCAAGAGAAAAAGGGGTGGGTTAGTTATCTGTTTATTAGCGAAAAAGAGTTAGAAATGCACTGTCCCGGCTTTTGCGTACAACTGCTACAAATGTTCAAGTAACACCTTGTTCACATCTGAAGCTACGTTTCTCGTGCAATTAAGAATGTGAGACCCTTTTGTCTGCAATCAAATAGACTGACAACAATCTGGAGTCAGACTCGTGTGAGGTGGTTACCAATCTGGTTGAGTTGGTACTTCTATCCAGGATTCATTGAAGTCGTCCGAACTTCCGTCTGGTTTCTGGTAGAATTGCAAAGGCAACATTTCTCCATCATTTGTGGGACAGGGGTTGAGCATCTGAGTAGCTGGTCCTTCGTACTTGCTTTCTATTAGTGTGGGCTTCCGTTACCACAAGAACACATCGCCCAGCGTTAATTCGTCACGTGTTTGGAAACGACTAAGATGGACGCATATTAATTTATGACTTTGCATGCATCACGGTGAAATACCGGTATAGAGACAAAGAACACTTACTAACAGTTCACCACTGTGTACCAGTATGCGCCGGCAAAGTTATGGATGCGAAAGCCATCGAGTTATCAAAGACAACCTATGCATAAGTGCCGCAGAGTTCACTCTGTAGGGTGGGGGAAAAGTGAATGATCCATTACGATGGAAAATACTGACTGATCTTGGAAACGCATAGGAATTTTGCGTGGTGTATCAGAACGTATGTGTCGGGGTGGGTTGTTGTGTTGGTGCAAAGTCCGTGATGATACGAGGAGCTAATGATCGTTCGGGATTTTATGTCATGTGAAGTTGGATCAATTGGTTGCTCTCTGTTATGTACGCCTGGAGTTGATGTTCGCTTGCATCATCCTCAATCGGTAGGTGTACGTAGAATCCCATTCACCATTTTGATTGATGTTGCATGTGACATTTATTTTACAGAGTGTGCAAAATGCTATAGCTTTTTGTCATCGCCGAAACGGAAAAATCACCAATGATATCAGGTATTCAGACCTGTCGGAGATGCTTGTTATCACCTCACAAATTATTCTGACCTTGTTACGTTCAAAAGGGAACCCAGTTGACCGATTACCTCTATGTCAATCAACGTTGTTCCAGATGACCTAAATCTTTGTTTGTCGTATTATGGACACCAGGCAAAAAGTAGGGCAATTGCTTTGATCAAGCGGCGACTTTTAGTTGTGAGTGAAAATGTCGAACGGGGCTTTTTGAAGCTGAGTGACCAGTTGTTGTTGTTTTGTTGCAACCTAACAGAAATGTCAGCTCTCGAAACAAAGCTCACGTGATCCGTGATCGGTGTCAATAGTTACTAGCACACCGTTAAAGAGTATCTAAGTTGCAACGGAGGCTTTCCCAGCATGTTATGACATCATTTAGTAGAACAGCATGAAGCCGCGTAATAAAACGGTAAACACACGTCAACGGTTGTGCATGACCATCAGATGGAGGTATTGGTTTGACAAGGTCGAAGTAGACGGTTTAAACTGGGCATTAGGTAGGGTGAAGACACGCTTATCTGATGGTGATAAATGTGTGTTGTTTGCGCACAGGACGTTGCTTTGCCAAAGAGTGAACGTTGCATCAGCCATATGACCGTAGAAAACCTTCACTCAGTACGTGCACCGTGGAACGGATATTCGTTCGCGATATGATGTGAAAAAAAATCGGAGACAACTTGTTTAAAAGTATTTGGTACACACAGATGCGGTTTCCCGGTGGATAAGTCAAGCACGACTTGGCAACAGCGTACAGAAGAGGAATATAGATAGGTTTTTGCAGTGTAAAACTTTCCGGATGCAGCAGTACTAGATCGCCTTCTTGTACAACTGCCTTGCCCTTTAAATCAATACTAGTTTGCTCCCACTGATCATCGTATGCATGCGAGAAGGCACCAGGTAAGATACGGTTAGAATCACCAACGTCGTGAATGTCGTTAGACAAGTGGGAAACAAAATTTACATATTACATTCATGAGGAAATGACAATTGAATGACGAACCGGATGAATGTACAGGAAGTTTTTGTGATCAATTCAGAAGGCTTTCGATTCACAGCTGTCCGAAGGTGGTATGACCGAGTCTGTTATCACCGACCGAACATCCATCTGACGCAATAACTATGCCTTGTGTGGTCGTGCAACTCGACACCAGAGAAGAATCACACTGAATTACTGACGAGCAGTCGGGGATTTGATTGACTTGAATCACATGTAATTACCGATTCCGCATTCGTCCATTGCCTTTCGGAAGAGGCATGAGGGTCGAGGTTTCTTGTTGCAAGACCTCATGGGTAATGAATATCCTCTCCATGGTGGGGATTCGAACTCCGGTCACGTTTTCACTGGACAACCGTGTTCACTATTGCGCCAGTGACCCCATACTAGGTAGACATTAGTCACCACACGTAAGCGTTCCGCCACATTCACTCGCTGACCGATCATCTTGAAAGAAGACACAGTTTCTGTCTGTGCTATTGCATGATATAGCTTAACCTCATCCGATGTCGTGGTATGTTTCAGTATTGTTGTGTTGAACTCATCGGATGGGATGTTTTTGGACATAAAATTGAACATAACAATCACATCTGAGTTAACGCTTGTGGGCAGATGTGTGGTCACATAAGCAAACATGACGGTCAAGAGGTAATCTTACGAAGTCGGAGGGGCGCCTCCACTTGAGTGAACCAAAAGAGAGTAAACGAAATGCTAAAAACATTTAGTTTGAAATTGATAAGTTTCCCTCAAAATAAAACAGTGTCAGAATTAAACATTACTGCAAAATACTGAAGATCCTGAATATTGTGAAACAAAATCGGCTACGGGAAAGTGTACACATATATGACGAAATGGATTTAAAGAGGGTAACGGACACACTAGTGGTATTGATAGATCTAGATGCCATAAACTGTAGATCACAAGACGTGAATATTGGTGCGAGCAGAAACGAGGAAGATAGAATGGAGTGACTAAAAGTTGCTGATAAAATTGTACGCGTTTAAAATTCTCATGACACTCAACGAGGGAGTTCCGGTGAATCCGATTGGTCCTGCTTCTCCAAAGGGCTGCCGAGTCCGCGGAGAAGTGAATGATTTGGACTATTAGTGCCAAGAATTAATCCGAATTGAACAGTTGTCTTCGTTAATCCCCAGTTCGCAGCATTCAATGCACAAGAGCGCGTGAGCTGAAGAATGAAGAAAACGCTCGACGTTTTTAAGAAAAAGTGCATTTCCGGAATAACATCTTATGCATATCATCCTTGTATAGGTCCGCGAAATAAAAGATGCAAAAAAGGATTAAAAAATATGGAAGACAAGATATCTGAATGTGTTACTAGGTGATACCAGGCGAGGTCAGAACGTGCATGTTGACCTAGAGCATACGGAAGCGATCTTGGAAATGTGATAACACAGTTTGCACCATGTACAATATAGGAGTAGCAGCTCAGCGGTATACCTTGGGAAGGACGCCGATTTCCACTGAAACCGGTTGAATCTCAAGATTTCCATGTGTCTGAGCTCACCACAGTTATGTTCAACGAGATTTGCATGTCAGGCATGCTGATTGAGATCAATTTTGATCAGAAAATTGTGTTCACAGTCGGCACAATAAAATATTTTGAACGGTGAAACAAATACTCTCTATTCCAACTCCTTACGTTGAAACGTGTAAAATATGGCCGGCAGACCAGTAATGTAGTTGTATATGTGACCACATCATGTGCACAGTGTGTATACTCCTGTGTACTGATAGACACCGGCGCTGAGGCGTAGGTAGTATTCCTATTTGCATAATCGACTGTGACTAACACTTTGAGATCAGGTGGCATGGTCTGAACCGTAACTAGTCAAGGTTTAAACCAGCACAGCCCAATCAACATTAGGAGTAGGTGGTCTAGCCCTCAGTACCGTACCGTTAGGATTACTACCTCTACCATAGTATCCAGGAGGCTGAAAACATTCAAGCTAATCTCTCACCAAACGCTGAAGTTGGTCATGGTTTACATGATGATCCACTCCTGTGGATGCGTGAGATTTTTCACACAGATATACTGTTTGGCCATACGTTTGCTTATGGTGCACAACAGGACATATGATGACTCGTTCATCAATGCATTCATAAAAGTTAGCTTGAATTTTCATAGGCATATATAAAAATGAGAATGGGGTTTGCTTCCTCTCTTGGCTCCTGACAATCCATGCGTGTAAAATTGGGCAACTGTAGATAAAAGAACATGTTGTTAAGGTCACTAGAACACAGGCTTGTCTAATCAATCTACCCTCACAACAGCTCCACCTGCAGGATGAGCTAGGCAAACTCGAATAGCTTGCTTTTGACATCCGTTTGGGAAAACAGACTGAGCCAGTAGGGAATCGTCTACGTTCTTAACGTGTAGCTCCACTCTTGACGAACGAGCTGACTAGGCACGGTGGTTACAAATGGGAGAAAATAGTTGCCAGGGTCCCCAAACGGAATTTTAAGACAGTCAACTTGAAGGCTAGTGGGCCATCCTGTACAAATCGCATGTGCATGTATGAGAGCTTCGGTGATTTGGAAAACCACCTCTAGGTAACTATGAAAGACGGGTTAAGACGATCATGTTCATGTTAGAGACCTTATGCCTTGAAGGGATTAGTCTCCTGTCGCAGTGAATGAACGACCTCTAAAATTGACATGTAAATATAAAAGGTTCAAACTATTGATATGTCCGCCTGTTATTCATGCTTTCTGAGCGTAAAGGTGTTTTTTTACTTACTACGTTTCATTCCCCATTGACCACAGAATGTCGCATTGTATACACAGCATAATCAGTGAGGACGGATACATCGACAAAACCGATCGAGTCTAATCATGAGGTTATCAGCCGGAATCAACAACATAATTATTGTGTTTCCTCTAGATACATTTAAGCAGCATGAGAAGTATTCACAGACCTGTCAGGCGATCACGGAGCATAAAAGTCTAAATCCTAAAAACAGCAGGAATATTTGGGTGAGCTGAAAAACGCTATCAGGGAAAAGGCGGATCCATGAATATTCACACGTGCACCCACAGACTCGGGCTTGTTCAGCAAATTTCAACGGCCTTAACGAACTGCAGACCTTGTTTTGTGAGTAAACAATGAACGATACGAAAAGCACCAGCAACGTTGATTTACGCTGCGTGCGGCCACTTCAGGATGTGTTCATTAAAGCACGTGCTCAACTACCTTGATGTATGAACATTGTAATTCCATCGGCATGTACAGGTGAATTCGTTTATTACACTTGATTCAACAATCTGGATAACTAGATCCTTCCTCTGCTAAACGCTAGAGTGTTACCGTCTTTAAGTGGCAAACGAAGATTACAGTTTCCCGAAGACGAATCATAATAACAGGTTTTAAGGAATCTGGCCTAGTGAATTTATTGACTACCCGAGATGAATAATCGCTTTTTAACAACGTATCACAAAGGTGTTTTTCGTTATTTTCCGAAGGCCTACCGACAATAACAATCTAACACGTTGTTGAAAGATTGAAGCAAAAATTCCAAAACGTAAATACAGTCCGAACCAATTTCCCTTACGGTAGATTCTTCTGGATGGTCAAAATGGAATCTCTTGTCCGGAAAACAGCAATGACTATTTTTTATGTGGCATTCACGTTTGGATCATAGTTTCAAAAAGCCATTTTACCACATTCTCAATCAACTGATCATTCATTATGTCATCACTTGATTTTTTTAATGTTTAAGATTTGCCCTGAGAATGTAACTTCAATGTCGGTAAAAGTTTCCTGGCTCTTTATTCCACCACGATTCACGATTCAACTACACTGTAAGAAGTCAGCCTTCAGACCACTTTGCTGCATATCTCTTCGGGCATCATCAGTCACCACAGTGTGGTTGTGCTCATCAAACACAGAAACCACAGCAAACAGTCTGTTTGATTAGGTTAACCAGAAAGGAAATCCCGCCAGCAAATTTTTTACAGCGATTCACGAAACTTTCACCCAGTGGTCCTGTTGGCATCATTGTGGATGGTATAGGGACCGACAGAGAAAAATACTATGTTGCTCTAGCTTTTAATCTCTGTGCTCGCGACGGAGTTGCGCGCGGAAACGACAGCCTGTATACGCAAAAAATTTCGAATGAAACTACTCATTAACTTTATGGACAGAAATGAGCATTAGTCTTCATGGCACTTGCTGTCATCTCTAGCTTTTGTCTCTTTACCAACTCGTTGTAATGAATTTCAAATCAACATACCAAAACTGTCAATGAGGTTAGTGTTTCATGTCATCTACAAAGCTTCCTTGAAATTCCCAACGCCAGGTATGAATTTACTACTTATATGCAAATTATATCTGAACGCTAAACCGCTTTTGTTCATGGTCAGGTTGCCCGATTGTTTCTGTAGGGGACACAGTAACTCTCTTGTTAACTCTAGTTGATGACCCGGCGATTAGGTCGTGTTTAATGTGAGGTCAAAGGCGCAGTAATCAGTACGGCTGCCTCATAAAAGTGTGGCCGGAATTCTATTGCCGGTCGTGACAAGAGTGTGCGATAGTGATGAGCTCTAATGAGAATGAGTGTTCTGTCGGATAAAGATACTGTATGTGATAACAACTGATATTGTTGCTCTTCATCGATGAGTTTGGTGGTTTTGTGTAGTTCCACTACCTGAAAAATGGTCGCTAATTCAGACCCAAAATGAATAGTAAGGATGGTCTTGAAAGTTCGTCCGTAGAATTGAGCTCACAAACGTGAACAGAAGTATGCAGTTTGTTTGGTCCTTCGTAGCAGTGAGATGAGCGACATGTTCATTGTTGTTTTGCTCAGAAGCTCTGGAAAAATACGGAACATCGGGTCACTGTCTGGCAGACGGAGTAAAGAACTAGGAAGATACGCGGCAAATTCGTGCACGGCTATTTAGGTTATGAGTGAACAGTTCCGAATGACGCGCCTGAGACACAGCTCTGCATCCATGTCGATGACAAGACTGTCTCCATCGCACCATACAACTATTAACTCTCTACAAGTACTCTTCCTCGGATGTCACGCTGCATTCTCTTTTTCTTTCTGATCAAGTCAGAAAAGTGTGGAATTGAATAGCAGTCCACGCGACACACAGGGAAAGGTAGCACTCCTAAGGGCGAGGAATCCACGTTATACCCAGCAGGAAAATACCACGTAGCAGACAAGTGAAGTCGAATTACTGAAACTTAAGTGAAGTTTTTGGATACATAGGTGAACTTCGACAGCTTCAGCTGTGGACGGAACTCTATGCCTTACTGTCCTCGAGTGACTGACCATAACTCGGTAAATTGAGCAAAATGACCTGATCGCGCTCACAGATTGACCAGAATCCACCAGGAGATAGTATGACCCTGTAGACTAATTTCGTTATTTCACTACTGTACCATGCTGGGTGTTGTTCACGGACAGATTCATATAAGCGTCTGGTCGTGTGGCAAGCATCACTGATTCCACAGGACCAAGCGAATGAGTATATGCAGAGCGATGTTGCAGAAGCAGACACTTCATCTTTCAGGTGTCTGTACAAAGCCGAAATGGAGGTAAAGTGAACAAGTACGTTGGCGGCTCAGAATGTTTTAGTAACTGCAGCTGGGAGCATACGTGTGATGATTTCCGCTGTCGTATCACTCTATGAAGATGATTCGATGATCAGCTGCGTTTAGCACGTCGGTGGCATTTGGCTCAATCAACCAGCATAACGCCACCCAGTCGACAGTAGTGAGGCGTGGGAATCTGTCGACAGCTGAAGCTATTGGAATTTCCCTGCACAACTCATCCCTGTGTGCCCAGAAGCGTTTCGCTCGGTTTTTAGAAATTAAGCCATGTGTAACAGACTGGCGCGTGTTGTAACAAGCGCCTACAAAGGTCTGAGTTAGAATCCGACCCGTATCAGCCATACAATACTCTTTTACAAGGTAGCACTAAATCTTGACAAACGTAATGAAGCACATATACAGTGTCGATTGGGTTAAGAAACTGATATCAGCATATAAAATCGAACTATACGACACCGTTTGAAACATGCAGGTCCTATACTCACCCTACAGTTGACTTATTCGGTGGTTCATTGGGTCACCTTGGTAACGTCCGTACAACCATTGAAATTTGTTCTACAGAGCCATACGCGCGTTGAGCACGTGAGTGTGCGCTGCGATAACATTGCTTTGGTGTCACCATGCACATTGGCCTCAAGTCAAACATACTTCGGTTCAGAATGATGTTTTGTTCGGCAGTGCGGTGGTGACGCCACGAAACTAAAAATGAAATCGTTAATTCACAGGACCGGTGACTACCCATAGCTGATATGTGCCAGTACATACAGTCATTTTGTATATCAGTGGTTGAACACTGTTCAGTATATTGATTGAGGCTTGCATGATCATGATTTCCAAGCTCCGGTATCGCATGGTTAACAGTACATCTAGTGTGTCCAACTGAGAGGAATGGACAACAGAGATATTACTCGTAAGTGATCATGGATTACTATTTGTAAATTTCATCAGCTCCAGTGTGGTCAATAAACCAGCCATATTGACCCCAGAGCTGAAGTGAAGTAAAAATGAGTCTTCATATTGAGGGAATGTAGTTGCGGCCAAACGACGATTGAATGAATCGCTTAATGAGTTAGCAGATTTTATATTAATCGCCAATACGAGGATGATATCTAAGGACAGGTACAGTTGACCTTTGATCAAACAGCCGGAGTGTCAGAAAGAACACTTGCAAATTTTGCGCAACTATGTGATCCTAAATGAAAATTAACGTTTTCAGTACGACCGTACTGAACACATTTCGTTCGTTCTGAAGATCAATTTCTGACAGTTCCACTTAAATAATAAAGAGGCGATTCACAACCGGCCACAAAGTCGCTCGTGTTCATTTCGAACAGCTTTTATTGAAGAACGCTTTAATCACAGATAAAATGGTTTCCGGAGAGTGAAAACCTCAACAATATTCTTTTCGATATTCCCCTATTTTCTCATCCATCATTCTCTTGTGTTCATCACAGAGGTCAGACGTACAACCACAAACATTCACAACCCTCTCCTGTGCTGACTGGTCTTTAGTGCCCTTGAGCAGTTTTTGGTGCAAACCCTACGATTCTTCGTGACCCTAGAAAGACTAATTCGCCTATACACTTGATACACACTCGTGTTCTTTGCTTCGGAAAATCAGAATGGAAAGTACCAGCATCGAAAGAATGATTTTCGCAAGAAAACAACATTAGCCATAGTGCCGCTCGACAGTGGGTTGTAACTATGTGAACTCTGATTGGTCATATTACGGTGTTCCCTAGTTTTGATTCAACCAGATAATTTGTTTAAATCTATTGGATCGTCCTTGACACGGACATGCACTGAATCAAACAACTTAATTTCCAACCTCAGAAGACGTGAGCACCATTTGTTGAGAGTGAGTCAGAACTAGACCACAGGGGTTCCGAATGTTTATGCCAGGACAGGTGGTGAATCGGACACACTGACAATATTTGGCTGTAATAGCATCAAAACGCATCAGGTTGTGGATACATCAACGAGAAAATACAGTTCAGACAGAGCTGAAGCGTACAGGCGTCCAACTGTAGAGCCGCGAACAGCTTGGATAGTTGAGAAAACACAGAACCGTTCACCCGACGATGTATCTGTCTTAGGAAATGCGGACCCGAAAAGGCCATCCACACTTCATTTAGATGGCTTCCATTCCACCTGTAGGTTTGCACAATCTACAAGATGATTATATCCCCAAAATTGAATCAAACGAGGTTGCGCATCCAATTTACTTGATTCTTTAGTAGACAAGCTTCCTAAAAAATTCAGATACAAGTTCAGATAAACTGGTCTACTCAACAGTTTCACAAATAAACTCGACAAAGAGGCCGATCTCCATTCCGAATGATTGGCCATCGTTCTGTTTGCAACGGTTTGCACGTGGATTCTGATTGGCCGGACTCTTCCCAATGATGATGGTGTTCTAACTCTATTTCATTACTTTCTCCTCATTGCTATACACTTGCCCAAGCCCCGTTCTTGTGGTGCACGACTCCACCTTCGACGGTAACCGTTTTCTCAAACCCATGCGGTCCCCCCTCTTACTAATTCATCTATATCAACATCGTATTATTAATGTGCTCAAGCTTGAACCATCATCCTCTGTGCATTGTTTCGAAGTCTCATGAGAATGTTAGGACTGCAATTGGTCTCCTGGCTTAAAGTTTGCAACCACCCACTCCCACCCCCACAAATTGGCGATTACGATACATTTTCTATCAGTCTGCGCTGTTGTGGTCTATTGAACACCGGACTCATGCAAATAGGTAAGAATGCAATAACTCACTTAACAACGACAAGCATCTGTGTCTCTTTCCCAAACAATCGTTGTCGAACCGTGATCAGCTGTCTTACTTAGCCTCTTCATCCATTTCAAGATGGATCTTCTCCCGTACCTCACGAAGATTTAAAAACCGCTTGTAATCTCAATCGCGGTTTCTGCCTTCCTATTTGGCCGACTATGGTGCGAGCTGCATGTTTCATGCACGAACGCCATCTTTATTGCAAACAACTTAAATTCTGCGCGCATAAACCGAGCTTCATCAGCACAGAACAATAGCTCCGATAAGTCAAAATAAGATAATTGATGATATCACCTGGCTTAGTGGTCCACAGTTGCCAGGTATCGTTTGTCGCAATACACAAAGATGTTCGCTTCGTATTAATGTTTCCTTCACCCGTTTAGAGTCGTGCCTTCTGTGGAAGTTGCACCATGGCATGGAGTTTGTTGTTGGTCACGTCCGGCCAGTAGCACAGTTCATCTGCTCTCTGAAATTGGCCGTGTACCTCAACATGCAATAAACAGATTTGCACAATTAACTTCCGTTGAAAAGCTCTAAGGGTGGTTGTCCGTCCTCCATTAAAAAAAGTGAACTCTTCTCTTGAGCAAACTGCTCATGGTCACTGAAAAATATCACGAGTTTAACGGACAGACTTGTCATAACCTGCCGACAATCATTTTGAGTCATAAGAAGTACTTCTTTCACTACCTGATTCCTTTCGGTTGCATCTTGAGGCACAGTTCTTTTTTAAAACAGCATCATCTTGCAGTCCACAGTGGCGATTAGCTCGAACTCAGAACCACCTGTCACAGGACCAGGTGAATAAGCTTGGAGAAAGATGTCAGCAGTGCGTATTTGATGGGCTATTTCGCAGTCATTTATATGAAGCCCATTCAAAGTTCTTTGCAGACCACGGGCGTGGCACGTAGGAGCCTCTTCACCGGCATCGAAAGTGATTTGTGAGCTGTATGCACCACTTTTGAAAGTGTATGTTTAAAACGTTCAAGAACGACAAACAATTTGCGGATAGTTTGTTCTGCAGTACATACTTTGGTTCCAGAACCAATTGATCTCCCTTGTTTAGGTAGCAATGTAACAAGTCCAGATTGACTGTCACTATGTTAAGTTAACAAAGAGAGACAGTATTAGGGCAAAATTAATTTCATCAAATGCTCATTAATCAGCACCACTGCGCGTCCATCAGACTTCTTTGTGTGTAAGTTGCTGAATTGGACGCGTGATATCAGTCAGCGATGAGAAAGTCTGACTCCGATGACTAGTCATTCTAGTCGGACGATAAACCGTTTCTGGATCTTCGGGAGCCTGCATAATCCGAATCACCTTCACCTTGTCTGGATCGGTTTTGAGTCAATCCGGATGTGAGCATGTGACCATGAAGCGTCAATGCTGAGCGGAAAATCAGTTTGTCTTGTAAAAATGCTGGTCCCCATAACACACGCCATTGAAAAAATGTTTCAAGATCAAATCATGCTCCGCAATCGTCCTTCTGTAAGTCAGAAAAACAGCAGCGACGAAGATCAGCCATTTGGATTTTGTCATGTACTCGAATTAAGCGCTTCAGAAAAATAGTCCGTGACGCCTTCAATTTGTAAAGTGAATGTAGCCGCCCCAAAGGAGTACTAGATACCTCATTTAAGACCAACTGCCAATACGCGCGAAAAAAATTTTTTAATAAAAAACTGGGCCTGATGTGATTTGGGCAAGGTGTTAAACAAAGTCTGAAAATTATTTCTTGCGATGCAAAGTAATCGGCAATTCATGGACAACACGTGTGCGAATATCACTTGATTTTGGACGATAAACCGATCTAATTACAGAAATCCGCACGCAATTCCAAATTATCTCGAAAAATGTACCAGTATCAATTGCCTAACGAAGATGGAAGCTTCCAAATCGTCTATCGCCGTGATCGATTTGTTTTCATTATCTAACTCGGTGCTTGTGCATGTGGAGGCAAACAGTACAAGTCCTATCTGTAAGTGATTATTTTCATGGTTGTTCCGGCAAACAAAAATGCAAAGTGTGCAAACGAAAACCAAACTGAAAAAACCACCAAGTATACACAATACGCTACCACATCTGTAGATGAGTAACGAACAGCTGGCAGGTCTTTCCTTGACGCGTGGTCTCAACCTAATCCCAGCTCATAGTACGCCCTTACAGTTGAGTATGACTGAATTTGATAGAAAGTTACAAGAGATGGAACAGGTTATACCAGTGTCGAAGCTGGATGGGTGCTTTCATTTTCTATTTTCCGAGTGTTTAAGTGAGCAATGCTATCAACAACAAAAACAACAGCAGCAACGACAGTGACGACTGGAAAGAATCAAAACAATAAAATCGCCAACAACACGAGCGAGTACAACGAAAATCTCACGAACGGATGTGAGATGAAAAGATCTGGGATAGGAGAACAGACGGCGCTGTATAAATCGATAGAATTGAAATAGTCCGAACGATCAGAGCAGCTCGTGGGACAGGTGAAGGATCAGAGTCCTTTGTTATAGTACACACGTTCAGGGATCCGATCGCCACGGAGCTCACGAATTTTGGCCTGTACGGTCGGTTCCAATTTATTGAAAGCGATAGAGCTGACTTGTGGGAATAATGCGCAACACATTGGCGTCATGAAGGTCAAACTGTGGAAGGTTATATAAGGAAAAACAGAGTCAATGCGTCTAAAAATTTAGCCGGAAGATGCCTATCAAACAAGACAGCTCTGAGAAAACCTAAATGATGCTTAACTAACAAAAATCGAAATTTACGAGCACTCATCAGCAACCAATGTTTGATGTGAGAAATGAAATCCGTGACTTTGAATTAACCGAGAAGCCCTAGTGATAAGAACATTGATTGAAGTTGACAGGGCAGTTACCATGTATTCTCACGAAATGATTGAGCGACCCGAACATTACTTAACGGCAAACATGGTTGAGCGTTTAGATGAGGCTTTAGTTGTGTCCAATGGGAAATCAACGGTGCAGTGGACAACACAATTGCCTCATTAGAACACACGGCGGAATTCGAATCGCGGTCCTGGCAAAGACATACAGCACAAATGAGCTCTAATATGAGGGGAATCCATGCATGGTTCTTTCGAAAGGGGCCGACTAGATAAACATATTCGAAAGTGACAGTTGTGGTCATACGTAAATGCCGTTCTATTGGTAGAAAGATGAAGACTTTAGACAAGAAACTGACTAGAACGAGGTTTGAATGAACGCATGCAAGGTGTCATCATTTGTGTGATCATTGATTCGCAATGGTGTTTTATTGGACGAGCGAGTAATTATTGTTTGACGACTGATTGAGGGAATGAAGAGCCGAATGGAATCAAGAGAATAAACTCCTAATCATATGGATATTTTGCGGGTTTGTTTAAAATGAAAGACATCCAGAAAAGTAGACATTTAGTCGAGTGGTGGAAACTGCCGAACGACCGGCGACGAATACGAGGTCAAATGTAGAACGAAACGTTTATGTCAAATGTTGTCAACGATTAGAAAGGATGTGAGAAAAGCAGAGACAAGACATAAACACTCGATTCAAAAGTGTCTTGTTATCTTGAACAAACACTGTAAGTCAAAATGGAGTGAATGCAAATAGTGAAGGCAAAGATTCATAGTGCTTCGTAGATTTGTGAGTGCGCACATAAGAGGAAGAGAAGAGGCTCCTGTGCTTGTGTTGGTCGGGAAATAAACTGTATCAGACGACCCATAAATATAAACAGAAGTGGGTAAAAAAATGTGCTTGAAGCAAATGACATGCAGCCATACTAGCAATAAGCATTAGAACATACTGAGACAATCTTTCGTCAGATATACACATTTAATGACTAGCAGCATAGGTTGTTTCTCAAGTATGTGTCAATCGGGTAAGGTTTTAAAATTTTCGACCGATTCGTCTGTGATCACAGAGTGGAGAAGTGTACTAAATGTGAGCAGATACTAACAGGTGAGAACTTCGAGCTACCTGATGATCTATCCGTATCCCAGTTTCGGAGAATGACTTCACGGAAGTTAATCCCTATTAAGTGAGAGAGAGGATCCACCGGTACTGTACGTAGGGTTTTGTGGACGATGTACGACGAACATACAAATTGTTCCAATACACGGATAAAGAGAAATACAGACATCAATAACCCTGGCTGTCAAAAAGGATACCACTGTAAAAGCACAGACTCACATGACACCACACAGAGTGACTTGAAGTGGAGCGCCTAGCCATGGATAACGAGCCAAGGTGCCCCGTTTCTCCAACGAATTCATCAGGAAAGGAGGGAGCACTGTGCATGGAGGAACAAAGATGAGAAGTGCATATTACAAATCAACTGAATAACGATGAGCAGTTACAACGGATCAAACAGTTGTACGATGAATGTTGATAAGTTGTTTGTAACTGAATAAACCACCTAAAATGATGTTGGTTCTTTCAAGATAGTATAAGCAATCACATTGGTTAGGTTGTTGCTGGTAGACGAGTTTAAATGTGCTTAACAGCTATCGACGCGGAAATATGTACTGAAATGTCACAATAAGGCAGAACAGAAGAAAAGTTCGGACAAATACGCTGATCCACTGTGATGTGTCAACTATATTTTACTGTTATAGTGCCTGCCTCAAGCCACGACGAAAACACACGTGAAATTGTTGTGGTTTTTAAAGATAGCAATGTTCGGGGAATACGATCTGCCTAGTTAGTAGTCAGTGCGAATTTCACCTGAAACAACCTCGTTAACTTCATGGTTCAAAAAAGTGTGCCCGGATAACCGACAAGTGCCTTGGTAACACCTAATTGGTCCACCTCAGGTAAGTGCAACCACAGGCGTATAAAACTGTTATGATTTCAAGATTTCATGCAGTTTATTTACAAACTGACGCACCGATATTTATTCACTTTTTCGGACGTCGAACTATCCTACTGTCCAAGCCAGTAGACTAGTTGATGCAGAGTGACCGAAGCAAAACGGTGGTCGAATAACGTGAGTATATCTTCCGCAAGATTGGGTCAAGTCTCTGATCAGTGCAACAAAAATGAGTGTGCACAAGCAGTGCAAATCGGTCCTTTGATCGACAACTGAATGTCTTTGCAAAGTCACAAGGGATCAGGGTTAGCGAATGCACCAATCACTTTAACCATTTTCATGGACACCATGTCAGAAATCGCAGAGGTTGATATGAATACAATGTCCAAACAGTTGAAGCGATCAACAGTGTCGAGGCCGCAAACATTGCTGTGAAGTTAATTAACTAATGGCTCATGATGTGTACCAATGATTGGACATATCATGAGCGCTTTCGTCCTTGTTCGCACTTATCAAGTAAGGGGGATAGCATGAACGAGATTCGGGCCGGTAACCTTCGTGACAAGGACTGAGAACACTTATTCAGCAAACCCCAGGTTCTATGGGCACTGCTTATGAGACAACGACTAACACAATTTGCGTATGGAACGAAAGTTACCAGTTCTGAACTCGTTCAGATTACCATTAACTGAGAAGTCACACACAGACAAGGACTGAACCGAGGGCTGATTTTCGAATCTTAAACTGGCATCAAGAAACTGAAACATCCTGACAAATTCGATTCAGGATGATGCTCTTAGCACAAACGAGTGACAAGCTAGGCCAGGTCCATCCAGACCAATTTGGTACAACACGTTGCACGAGTTATTTTAACTGTCCCCCACAAATGACGCTCACCGGTGACCGAGTGAAGAGGAACGTCTGCTGAGAGCATGAAAGTCGCTGATTTGAATCTCCTTTACACAACCTCTTCAAAACAGGAACAGATGTGGACGAAATCGGACATTTCGTATTGATGGTGATGATGACAATCTGAGAGTGGGCATCAAAACACATTGATATTTACATTTCAATTTTGGAGGCCAACATTAGTAGTCAGTATTAACTACTAACGAGATGGACTGTGTCCATTCGACTAAATAAAAAACAATGCTACGAAAGATGACCAGCTGTTTCAGTACACTTGTCCTCGCCAGTATGTAAGTATCAACCCAAGAGGAGAAAGGAAAATTCGGACCACCACTCGCGAGGTGTATTGAATGCAGATCAGAAACAAGAATCAAACTAAACTAGGCGTGTCACAAGTGCGTGTGTATATTGAATGACCTGGAAAGTCATCAAATAGGCTAAGCAGCGAGTAGCTTAGAGGTCAAAATATTCTGATTGATATCGACGGCTTCGATGGGGCTGGTCTTCGGCTAGCCAGTGCTATCGTAATAATAACCACGACATCTGATTTCATGCTGAAAAAAGACTGATGACCAGACGAACAAAGCATGACAGTCAGGACTACACCTTAACTATCTTAATTGCCAATCCACAACCGACGTTCACGTGGCGAATAGCGTGGTAAATGAAGACTGCAGTGTGTGATACAATAGCTGCTATATCGGAACCATGTCCGCGTGAGGACTCGAAGTACGGATTAAACTGATTGGTGAGTGGACACCAAGATATCGGAAAAATAGATACTGCAGGTAAAATACAAAGTTTTTTTCACTCTTATCTAAAGTGTAGAATAAAACAAGTCGACGTTTGTACGAGAAACCAAAAGACAGCATCAGGATAATGTTGGTTGAGGCAAAGCAGGCCCTACTTTGAACCATGTTTCACTTGATTCCCTCAAACTTGATATCGCAGTTGTGATCAAAAGAGGGAAAATTAATCGTATCGATTCAAGGATGAGTTGTTATCAAGCAAGCACGTCACTATCACACTAGTCCGGTAACATTCGTTTATCAGTCCGTGCAAGGCCAAATCTGGAACAGTGAGAACACAGAAAGTTGTCAATGAAATTCCATATATACAGAATTCAACCCATCAAGTTTATGCTACATTTACGTGGCCAGTCAATGCACCTTCTCCCGCTCAGTCAAGGTGTGCTGTATTCAGAAACGATTCATTCTGTCTACTCTCAGATGCTTTTCCTTTGTTTGAAGTCACTATAAATGCTTGTGTCGTAGTTTCGTACAACACACAGTATAGCCTATAAGTAATGTGTAGCACAACGTGAATGAAGGGTAGACTTCAACATCAAGATGACTGGGGACTACAAGCAACTATTGGAAACGTGGATATGCAGTGTGCGGGAAGTGCCACCAAAGAGACTAACGATACATTATTTCCAAGAATGTGAACCGTACAAAATAGTGTCTGGCAATGAACAACTTCCCATATCAAACATCACAACAATACAACCACTTCGGTCAATCTGCGATATTCTGATGTAGCCCGACCCTGAGAAAGGTGGCGTGGATACAGTTGACACGTTCGTCTCAGGAGTAGAAGGACGGACTTAGAGCGCCGGTCGAGTAGTGGACAGGATGGAATTAAGGTTTGAAATGAACATACCAAAGTGATAAGTCCAACGGGGGTAGAAAATTCAACATTTGTACACAGTGGTGCAGAAAAAGACTGTCACATTCCAACAGTTGAAGTGAGGACAATTATGATTATCTGCTCGGTGAGGTAGAGCACCGTGATAGCGAGGTGGACGATCAACGATGCGATTGTGGTTATGGACTGGGGATGAGCGTAACGTTCTTCTCTCTTTGTGAGAGTACCTGACGGATGTGTAATGAAAGCAACTGTTTGACAACATGCATCAGCCTGCTGTGCAAGATGAAAATTCCGCTATTAACTCAAACAAAAGGCAAACCCACGGATCTATAAGATAAAGACAATGAGCCAAGAATTTGGATCCAGCAACCAATGTATGGTTTCAGAACAGTGTGGCTGAACATGAAAAGCTAGTCTCACACGCACACGTACAGATAAGGCATAAATCAACGGGATGGATCATCGCAACGTAATATCACAAAAGCTGATTGTGCAGCACTCACGCATGCCTGGCATGGCCATCAGAATTCGCGAAACGACCACCTTGAAAATCGCTCGTCGACCGACCACAGTTGATTTGCCCAGTGTCTCACCATGTTCGTCTGTGATTGTGGTACCTTCGCTCAACTCCAGACTACGCATGCAAGGAATGTTGATACAGTTGGCAGCTGCGACTGCCAAAAATGGCACAAACCGGCCAATTAGCGGCGGGAAGCGCTGTCAGCAAAAAGAGGCCAAAACTAACACTATGGACTGACAATAAAAGCAGCATGATATGTGACTGTTTGTCGAAACCAGTGTAGAGTACGCTTTAAACAATGAGCATCTGGTGAACCGATTTAGCGCAAGCATCGTGCCCCGTAATTCAAAAGATGAGTATCACAGACGGACGCAGTGATAGAACTCTTTATGCATATTTTTTAAAATATAACATGCAAGTGGCAACGAAACCATGATTGGTTAACTATGAGATCTATGGAATTCGGAATCAAACGGTCCACTTTCATTGTTTTTAACGTCAGTAGTTCGCAGTACACATATACACGTCTCAACATTCCATCAGTTGAGAAGGAAGTGATAAAACAAAACAATGAGTAATGTACAAGAGACGAAACTCGTTTGGGAGAAGACCTATTATTGTTGACAGCAACACATTGCCGGGTGTATGAGAGTGATTCCAAGGGTAAAATGAAACAATCGAGAGATCATCATTATGGAAACTAGTACCCGTCAAAGCCGCCCGATCAAGCCTTGGATAGCCCGTGATCGTCACATAACAGAGTTCATCCAGCAGGCGGAATTAACAAAGAAAAGTGCAAAGTGAAACAGATGACCTCCACTGACAAACAAAGTATGTAGCCCGACCGCACGATCAGAGCTATCCTGAGGTTACGTACTAACGGGCTGAGATGTCATTCACACAATCAGTGCATTTGATGCGATTAAACTGGCAAATACGAAAATGATCGAACACAAAATAAAAGACTAATCTTCCACACAGATAGGATAGAGGTATAGGATTTTCAGAACAGCACTGAACACACGCATACATATTGTGAAACTTTTCCTTAAGTACCAGTCAGCTGTGAGCAGTCTATCCATAACGATAGAAACGAGTTTAAAAAAACAATACTCTTATGAGGACAATAAAAATATGAATTGCAAAAGAAATACGGAAACAGCGGTCATCCGAAGTTCTCGACATCATATAACCTACCATCTGACAGAAATCACACTTTCAGGTCCTCGAAATCTTTTCGGAATATTGTGGATTATAACGTCGAAAAATAGAAGCGTGAACAAAAACCCTCGCCGAACACCATCCGAATGAGTCGTTCATAAGTACTCATCTTTCCGTTTGAGTGAGTATACAGATTATGAAACAAATTGGCAAGACGACTAAGAAGAGACAATCCCAGAGACCACCGCCAGTAACAGAAACGAGGACAGTGTCTGCAATACCCAATATTAACACGACGGTCACATCTATTGAGTAGAAAATGCATACACCATAAGCTCACAATTACATATAAACAGATCACTTTCGCTTGTTGAACTGAATTCATGTGTTATTGGTAGGCCATTATCCGTGACGGTCTTAGCTGTCCTGTCTTATCCTATCGCAAGTCGTGGGTCGTGAACAATCGCTCGGGGTTTAGACAATTTGGTCGAGACATAAGTGTAGATTATCACTGAAGTAACATGTGTATACACAAGAAAATCAATTTCCTGGGAGCAGATACCATTAACTACAAAATGCACACAGGCAGAATGGAATAAAACCACCTCGAGACGTTTGAGGAACGTCATTCATGGTTAGTCAAAAACTACGAGGAAATTCATGGTGGACCACTTACCACGAGATCAAACGGTGACTATTGACTGAGAGATGTACGGTGAACAGATAAGTAGAAGACAATGACCTAAAGTGGTGAAGAAACAAGTCTAGTGGGCCGTTCGTTTAGAAGTGGCTCACTGATAATCTAGCGTGCTTTGAGTTTCAACTGTTTTATAAATTGACTTTGCGTAATCTAATGCTCCACACTTTTAACCGCCATTATTCATGGGCCGAATGACCTCTGGAAATTGGACGTTAAAACAAACCAATTTTACAATATACACTGTTGAAGTGACAAGGACATGGAATTTACAAAGGAACACTGGTCTGACGAATTGGTATGACCACTGTTCGGATGTGAAACTGACTAAGAACCTCTGAGGTTTGCTGACTAGGAAAGCACATGGGAGCTGCCGTACTTAAGCATCGAAATCAAAGCTGATGGGAGTTACCCAAGGAGCTTGTGACGGAATTCCAGAAACACCTGCACGCTTCGGTAAACAGCAAACACGAACGATGTCTAGACATTCTTGAAGACTCTATTTTAGAGGGTCACAGCCCCCTTCGGAATGAGAGGTTCGAACAATTACGATGCAAGTTTAAGTTAATGCCGTTTGATTTTCATCGATTGCTCAACTATAGCACACACCCCAAACCAGCCGTACTTCGACATTACACACGAGTGAAAAATTATCACCAAGCAAGATATGTGGGAAAATTTGGTGTTCGTGAAACTATGACACGAAGTTTATCTGAGCCACAAAGTGTTGTATAATGTGTGGCGTTCCGAATGTATAGTATGGCGCGAGTCGAAAAGAACAACTCGGGCGTTCAAACTAATATCAATGCTCGACAACTGAATTCTCGGGAACTGCAAACGACGATCGAAAATGTGTATATGTAACGTGTGGGAAGAAACTGCTCCGCGCCACTGATATCGAATGCGAAGATAAATCAGCCACACAAAATAGTGTTGACCTACGTTGTTGTATACATCCACATTCGAACAGGTTGGAGAGAAGACGGTCCAAAAACTAGATTAACATGGTAAACTGAAGAGAACTGAAGGAAATAGAGCTCACCTGCACTTGTTTGTTGATAACTAAGGCAGTTGCTACAGCACCTGTGGTTGCGAGAACATAGGAGGTGGAAAGACGTCTGGCAAACGAGACAGAGAAACGATTGTGAGTAAGGCCGAAACAATATGGAGAAATGGGTGGGAAAGAAAAAAAAGTTGTTTATTCACGAAAAAATACTCAACTCTAGCAGTTGGGTCAAGAGGGTGCATATTATGTGAGGTTTAACTCAAACGGTCATTCTAAAATAACTGGTATATAACCACCTTTGACGAATAGTATACTCACTGTGGCTGTTAGAACCAAGAATGAACCTCGAGTGGGAACAATGAGACGATTTTGATTGTCACATTACCCGATGTTTACAGCGAGCAACGACATGCCCTACGATATCCGAAGAATGAAAACGACGATAACGATAGCACAGTGACCATCCAACCTGTCTTAAGAGGCTGAGTATAAGCATCGAACGATTCATGAATGTATAATAAAAACGGAGTTGGACACTATGAGAACAGTCCAATCGATAAAGATGTTTAAACAATTAAGCGAATCCTCCGGTGCGGTTCGAAGGCATGGGTTACACCCCATAAGTCAGAATGTCCATTTGTGTGGAAGCCCATGTATTGTAACGAGTAGGCCAATTACGAGCAACTGTCAAGCATGCAAAGTTCAGACGAAAGGTGAAGGCAACAACAAAAACAGGCATACGCACCGAACATCTTAACCGAGCGGTTATACGAATGGCCAGTAAGAAACGAAGTACACAAGCATAAATGCAGCAGGACGAGCTGTTGGTCAATACTCGAATGGAGACCATACATGCGGTCGACAGCATCTGTTTCGGATTAGGCTTTCACAGTAACCGAAGCCAAGGCGCATAACACTTACCACATGCGACTTGTGCTGCACCGCTTGCGGTTCCACTCACACACCACGTAGCTACTGTAAATCCGAATAAATCGGACCAGAAGACAAGTAAGAGAGGCCTTTTTGTGCAGCCGGCCAATGCTGGCACAACAGCACACACGCACAACCACATCGGTCCAGACGGTCAACGCGCACTTTGGACCAGTCACAACAATCTGGATCCCCATCAGAATTTTCTTGAATTTTACTCTACTTTTAAATGGTCGGTTCATCGGTCACCTAATGGATCGGGCCTAGCGAGACGACTTGAATTAGCAGATATTTATCGTAAAACGAGCCCACTAGTGTAAACCAATGCCCGGTTTATCGATTTCTTTTGCTGATGCCACCATAATTGTAGAGTATCAATACAAAGCTTGAAAGCAAAACTCAACGACTGTCAGATGGGGAAAATACAAAAAGCGCATTCAAACCGTATCCGAGTCAGGTAGGTTGGTGTGTAAAACTAGGGGCTGATGGGTAAAAAAAAAGTCCATGATTTTTGTAGTGACAATAACGATCACTTGAAAAAGTTAGGCACACACACCTTGCACTGGTTGGTAATGTTCATACGAATACTACGTACAACTGGGGCACTGGAAAACAGTAAACTGTGATCCATGCATCTCGATGAGAGACAACTGAGTCAAGCGATCAACAGCGCTTTTGTTAATCAAAAACTTGAGAGGGAGGTTTACAACAGAGATTTGCCCAGTATGATTTTAAGGAGAATTAAAATCAGACACAGACGTTAAGACATCTGTTTACCGAAACAACAGTGCATACGTAAACGAAATGGCCAGCCGGCGACCTTGACGAAAGCCTTAAAAATGCAGGCGCACGTAGTTGAACGAAACACGTACAGAAATTGATCGCTCGCTTGAAACAAAAGCCGATGACCTCAGAAAATCAATCGGCACACGTAGTGTTGTTGAATCTGATGTAGAAATACTGTTGTTCAACTTCATAATGGCAGTGCATAAGACATTAGCTGAAGAGATGGAAAACAATGCAAGACCGACAGAAAAAAAACGTAAACCAAAGAAAATGGTGTTTAGTTGGTGAAAGATGAATGATTCTGAAGCGAAGACGACAACACTTTCAGTAAGATAGTCTTCTGATTAAACACCTTTCACGCTGACTCACAAAATTTGGTCCTCATTCATTCAAACAGCGCGATAAGATCGACCGGGAGTTGTGAGACAAAAACATCCAGAACAACAACCAAAAGACCTCTGATCAGCATAGCCAGATGAGTGGACCACACTAGGTTAGTGAACCTTAGGTGTTTTCTTCAAAGCAAGGAGCGAAATAGCGTAGAGTTTAGCGGACCGGGATTAAGAGACAGCAGAGAAAAACTGAAACACATACATACGGTTAAAACATTTCCAGAGAAAATTGCACAGAAAACGGGAGACGCGCATGAAAAATGTGAGTAGCTGATAGTTGAGGTTGTCCTCAACGTTCAGCCAAACAGAAGTGATCGGTCCCCTATGCACGCAAAAAGTTACCTAGCCCCCACAAGATGAGGTCAGTTGATTAAGGTGACACTTTGTAAAGAGTGTGTATGTGAACTGCATCGAAGGGGCTCTACTTCAGATAGTCTTCCACCATGCCCAATTCACTGTTTTTCAGCACCTTTCCGTCAGAATAGGGGGAAATTTGGAAGAATTTCCTGGCCCTGCCTGATCAAGATAAAACAGTGTCATAACAAGAGCAGGAATGGTACGCAATATTTGATAATAAACGTAGTCATAGATGAGCCCAAGTGTAGAAAGCTGCGGCATCCAATGAAACCAAGCGTCCCTGTCACTGCCTTCATTCAACCAAAACTTGCTTCCAGCCTAACGCACATCAGGCAAAAGTCCACAGGACAGTAATCGATGGATTGGAATTCTTAAGACATCACTTCAAAAATAGACGGTGATTACCTACCCAGCACATATCAGCAAACCACACCGTTGTTTGTCCAGTGCTCTCAACGTGTTGAACAGAACGTTTATGACTACTGACAGGAGAACGAAGTCGGCAAAAAAACCATATGAAGGAGGCAATAGTACTTGGAATTAAGAGCGTCGAGAAAGAAGTTTAATTCTGTTCAATGTTTTGTCAGTGCTTCGTCCATAGCGATAACAATCACTCGACACGGCGAGAGGCTTATGATGTTATGGCCTTGTTTAACAGTTCACTCTAGCCGATCTCAATGCGCGGATATACTAACTCAGCCCTTGACCATTTTGTTTACACAATGCTCCCATTCACAAAAAATTGCTGGCCGCTGGAGAACTGTACGGATAACTCTATTCCCTAAAAAGAGTTCCTTTAAATTACGTCCGACAGTATGAGGCTTTGTAACCAGAATGACTGTTCAATCGACCATGAGAAATGCTCATCAGTAATCTTACCGACGCTCAAGATTTAATTTGGACGCCGTCGCAGTCATCATCCAACCTTATCAACACTACGCGAAAGATGTAAGACTATCCGCCTGTGTTTCTTAGATTACGGTAACATCCTCAGTTGCGTAAACTGAGTATCATTGCCAACTGTTACACGGTTATGGCATCTACCCAAGTTTGAATAACCTACATGGTAATTACAACAGCAATAAAGCACACCGTGTGTACTTCGACGACGCTGTGCCCGTCCACTTGGCAAACAACTCTGGTATACCCCAATGAGCTGTTCTGTCACCTTCTCTATCCTCAGCTTGCACAAGCGAAAGGCCAACATCACAAAGAACTGTTCGGGGGTACCTCTTTCTGATACTCCTAATTCCGTTCAATTGCAACACGGCTTTTTTTGTAGTGAACGAGCTATCAAAAAATCGCGAACTGCCTACAAATACACCAGAAATGTGACAATGTTTTGTTTTCGTTTGTCAACAATAACCACTACCAACAAATTACGGAGCAAGATGTTCTGGGTGTGTTCACTTCTAGGGTTACTAAAACACCTGAGTGTTTTCATGTCAAAACATACGCTAATCCCCCGATATGAAGGATGCTTTCATAAAAGTCCAAAATCATGTAGTTCGTCCGAAATCAGCTCCTGCTCCTCGTCACTTCGCTTCAAGACATGTTAACTTCCATATGCTCCCTCGTGGTTTCGCAAGATCTTCCGAAAAAAGACCTCAAGCTGTTAAACAGATCCATAATGTTTCAAACTCTGTGGAGCGGTATTTTAGTGTATAGTTTATCAACGCTTTTGTCGAACGGCGTCTGAGAAGCCATATGGACAACTGACCGACAAAATCCCAAGTGGCAATGGCCATGCTCTACTTTCAGACCTGCCCCATTCATTAATCAATCTTGCCACACTTTCCACTCCTACGTTCTTGTAAGTTTGTATCCAGAAGTACAACTATTCAATGGTCTATTATTTAACGAGGATTCTAGTTTTCTTCAGCCTGATTCCCTGGAGCTCAGTGCGTGAATGACTGTATACCAAAATGTATATCTTTGTCACTCTGATTACAAGAAAATCATTATCTTGCGGCTCCACTTTCAGTCCAACCGATGTAGCTCATATTTTCTCAAATATCTCATTACCGCACAACTTGTGAATGTATTGATAGCTGAAATTTCACCTCGTAGAATGTATAAAGTTAATTTTTGGCTTAACTTGAACACGATTAAGGTCGTCTAATGAACGAGATAAAGGGGATAATACTCGAACTTCTTTCGGTGACGCCAGTCTAGACCATCTTGCCTCAATGCCGTGAAAATCGTGTACAACGTCGCCTGGCCCGCAACAGACTCTGTTGTCTGCCTTTCCGTTAGCATTGGAACATGGACACGAGAGCCTTGAACGCATGCTGATCCCATCAATTCCTCGGATTGTGGTTCGTATTAACCTGGATAAGGCAAGCCAAATCCATATTAAGATTTATACATCCCGGAGGGTAATTCTCAACCTCAAAGTAGACCCGAAGATGACTGGTATCGCGTTTTTACAAACGGCTGAGCCTATGCCTACACCTCCAATTTGGCAGTCTGTTCGGGAAGAAGCATGACCTGGATATGTTAGAGGAACCCATTTTTTCCGTCCGAAACCACCTCCTTCCTCGAGAAAACGATCCTACCCAATCACAATAGGCGGAAATGTCGTGAACATTCGAGAGGTGACCCTCACTACATTTTTACCCGTTCGTCCTCTATTCCACTATGTTCATTGGTAGCTTAATGACCTTAACTACTTTTTTTATGTCTGTCCTCCGTTTTTCTGGTTCGAGAATGTTGGTAGGTCACTATGACCCTATAAATACCATGCGATTTTCACCTTGTCTCACAAGTTTTCCGAGCAGAACAAAGTTGCTTTCTGCACCCGTCTTTTGGCTTGTCTTGGGCGCAATTAACAGAGAACCGCCGCGTATTTTCGGGACCAAGATTTTCCGTGTTAATTATATCAAGGAGGAGAACCCGATTTCCCATCAATAGTTTTATTATACTGTGGACGAACCAGCGTATTGAGTCAAGGGTTACAACAGGATGTTGAAGGGTTTCATCACTTTGAGCGATGATCACACAACCAAACAACTCCCTAAACTCCCCGCGTCGTTAGGTATAGCCAGTTGCAGGTGATGGGAAACCTTGCAGGTCTTGCTTATTGCTCCGGACAGCATTGCCGGTCAAATTCAAAACCTCAATCTTCAAGTACTCCAGTACAACAGCCAGAGTGATCGCAACACCAATGTCAACCCACTCGATCGAGTTGTCCTTGAGTAGGAGACGGTTCATACGGTCTCCATGGAACTGATAACCAATAGGGGGTCAATCCAGTTTTCAACCTGGAGCGATTTTGGAAGCTTCTGAAGAGGTCGCTCATTGTGAGACGGATAACTGGGAAAAAGAAACGCGGAACTAAGTCGTCAGAGCGTTGAAACCGTTACAAATGACTTAGCTCTAAGTTACCGCGGATGTTCAGCATCTCTTCCTGTAGTGGTCGTTCTTATTTCGTTCTCTTCTCTACGTCCCTTGCAAGATTACGCGTTATTCATATCATTATCACTGTTCTGGAAATCTTTTAAAAAGTCCCCACTGAAAAACACCAACTATCTGCCATTCATCATGAGACACTCTTACGGCCGATCGGTGGAACCATGGCGTCCAAATTAACCCACCTGTCCGATCACAAGAGTATACGGGAGGTCAGCGAGTCAACCTTAGTAAATAAAGGTCACAACATACACACAAGCGAGAAACGAGCTGTGACTAAGCATAAAAGTGTAGAGAATGAAACAAAGTATACGTAAGATGTATTCAAGTAAAGGCATTGGAAAACAGCAAATCGTGATCAAAAACACGATCATGTAAGCCACATAGGGAGAGAGGGGCATTTGTTATCGGACAGTGTAGTCCAGTGTAAACTAGGCCATTGACTGGGCGGTTGAAAAGCCCAATACACTTTTCACATTGGATCGAACAATGCCAACTTACAGCTAAGGGGAGAGGTCATTTGGTCATGAAATCTCCACACAATTTGTACTTCAGAAGTGTGTCTCGTCACCTAGCCAGAGCTAGATGACTTTGGTCTACTACGCCTCAAAAATCAAACATGTATGATTATGCTGATTATTCTAAAAAGACAACCTAATAGTCTTGCTGAATTCCTCATGATTATCTAACACCTCTCTAGAAGCCCGTCAATGATACTGCGGAAAGAAATGACGATCCGAGACGGAGAGAACAGGTTGATCATTCATACGAATTTTATGACAGACCACTGTCAGCACTACATAAATGGTCATTATCGCTGGTGGTCACAAATGTCCGCAGATTTGTCTGTAATGTAATCAAGAATTAAGGAATTCAAAAGTTCGTTAGTCTGCCTAAAAAAATCCCAACGGCTGCAAAACCATACTACTAAAGGTGTGCGATGTGATATTGTGACGCCAATTACCGCACAGACAACTGTGAGATTAAACCTCCGTTTCCTTAGCCGCACCTGTCTACACTTGAGTTGCCTAAGAAAATTCAACTCACAGGTGACCTTGTATCACATGTGGAAACAAAACCAAAAAATGTGGTAAATGTTACATAGAGCAGATATGAACAGACTTACACGCTGGAAGATGATCTCATCGCATTAAGTGGAACAATGGTATGATAATTGGCGATGAGGGTGTGACGTCGGTTAAGTCAAATTCCAACTTTAATAACTGCTTCATCCGACTGTCTCGTCAAATGACCGTTTAATTAGGAAAAAGAGCATCCGATCCCAATTCTAATGTACCGTACCACTGTCACGTTAAGAAACGTAGCAGCATATTCAACTCCTATCAAAGTCAAAAGCGTAAATAAGGATCGACTGCGAGCAGTGAAATACCAGCAATCGGTCCGGTTTTCGAATTAGCGCACCGAAGAACCAGAAAAACAGTCCGCTACGTTCATGCGTAATGTTGGCTTCTATTTAACATAGCGCCATGATCGTCTTGTCCGATAGGCAGTGGGAGCCACAACTGAACAAAGTAGTTCATTTTATTCAAAAGTAACGTCTGCATCTCATAAAGAGGAATCTGCTAGGTAACTATTGGATAACACATCCAAGCCATGATGTGAAAAGTGAATGGAAAAGTTGCGAGACGATCATAATTGATCGGAATGCATGGCACCCATATGAAACGGGGTTGTTTGATACTTGTAAGCGCACGAACACACACACCAAGATGTACAGATGACAGTAAGAAACGACCTAATGAAACACCAAGGATGTACAAGAGTTAACAACGGAAACACAGATCGTCTCCGGAATGTCCATTGCGAAAACCACACCCATTCTAAACACAAATAATCAGTGTGTGCATTCAGGGTAATTGGAATGTGTACGTATGTGTACATCTATGATACTGTACAAGTATAAACGAGCCTAGAACCGGTCCAAATAGTTCTGTAAAACGTTCTCGGTCGATAAACAATTAAGTCGGTTAGTCGGGCGGTCGGCAGAGAGAAACAGCATATGCTAATATCGGCGGCATAAAATACATCCATCGGATGTGTCGGTTTTGCGTTACTCGAACTCAAATTATCCTGTATTGTTAAAACCAGACAAACGTTTCCACATGCCAGTCAAAAGTTCATGTCATGCGCGTTACAAAGAACCATCGGCCAACAAGACAATCACGTTGGCGACAGATAAATTGGCAGATCTGCCTGCGACCAGCATATCAGCCAAATAAGTATGGAACAGGCAAGATAAACGTTCACATCCCATACATGGTTAGCGATCGCAGTGTGATATGCAAAATTATCATCTACCTGTATCAGGCAGGCTCCCTATGGAGCTAGACGGTAATAAGAAGGAATGAATATGTAATTCCTTATGTCGCACGTGATCTTTTTTGTGTGATTCGATTGTTCCAGTCCGGTCTCCCTATCAGACTGCTTTGCAATTCACTGGGTTAAACTGTGAGTAGTGTGGCAACAGTTCCGAGAATTCAACAGACTTGGTATCTCAAAGATCCTTTATGGTAACTGCATGAAGAACAACAGGCCTAGTGTACACCACACATGTCCTGAAGGTCACGCCTGATTGGTGCGGTCGCACGAACCAAGCTGACGTAAGCTCGCGCATCGACAAGAGTAACCGACACATGCAAGTGTCTCAATAACTGTGATTATGCAACCGGAGTAGTGTAGTGCAGATAGGACACTACAGAGTTAGATCATCAAATATAGCTGCATGTTTCGTGACAGAGTTGTCACGAAACAGTACGACCAGATGAGGCTATTGTCTTCCGGCGAGCGGTGCGCTGATCAATAGCATCGGTCATTAAGTCCTGGTAAAGTATGGGTGATTAAAGGCGATCAATTCGAAACCAACTCTGTGGCTTACAGACTGGCAGTCAAGGACTGAAGGCTTGGACATCAGAGTTAAATTGTCAGTTTTTAGAGCACAAACCGCTTGTCACTATGCGACGTACCACGTAACCCAGGAGGCTGGATGTTGTCAGAGTGACGACGAGTGGATTGGGCGTGACTTAATTATTCGTACATAAATCAGTCCCGTTCAGCATAGCTTCAATAAACAGAATTTTGACGTACGAGCTGGTTTACGTAGACCATTACCTACGGTAATAACCGACCCGACTGGATAACTGCCTCAAACACACGTCTGTCAGACTCGCGGGAAACACTGACTTAGGTAGCGACAGTAACATTGCTAAGTCAGCGCAATTAAAGAAACCACAGATTTTAAATCAAATTTGCGAATGGGGGGAGGCACGACTTTGTGTAATCATAAAAGTTCGGATTCTGCAAACTCATCCTGAGAGCTTTGGTAGTGATATTACGAACAGTCAATATATTCCGTACCTGGTGCTGCAAAGTAGCTTCAAAAGACATTGTGATAAACGAAAGGAATGGAAGTTTTGCGAAGGTTTGGACCGGCTGCCTTTAAAGTAGGCTGAGAAACGCATGAAAAGTTGTTTAAGCAGCCGTTATGACATTCATTCCAATCACAAGGGGACACACAGATCAACAACTCAGCGTATTAAAAAGTGGTTCGATTGGGTGGCAAAATAAACATATTCAAACACAGCCAATGGGTAACAGAATAGAGTGTACATTCCTCCTGGAACCGTGAGCGGTAAAATATACTTTTTGACAGTACATTGAATATAGTGTTTTGCGAGTTCAATCGTTTGCAAACCTTACGAATAGCTAGCTCAGTCTAATCAAGGTTTGAAATATCATAAAATATGTGTTTAAAAAAACAATCTGTCGAAAGCTTTTGTATGCGCGTGTAGGAAGTCTGATTCCAGTACACGCAGAAAGAAAGCAATCTAGTGTATACGATTCATTAACATTTTCCGACAAACGCGATTACATTCAAATGGGATAGAATAGCGATGCAAGGTATACTTTTTTCTTGGTGGTTTGTAGACGTATACCGCATGGAATGAGATACCGTAGCACATGCGATTGGTTACCCGTGTATATACGTTTAAAAAGAAGTCCTTTGACCGGCTCTAGTGTTGCGCGTCGACACAAGTTCGTACAGATGTTAGTCTGGGATATCCCATTATTCTTTTCGCACTCAAAAGGATTTGAAATATTATGAGTAAACGATGGTTCCGATGGTTTAGAATTGTGCCAATATTGTCAATCAGGATGAGCGGACGACAATGGTTTCTTCATCAGCCTCATTTCAACGCATAGTACATTTGTTGGGCACTTTATGCCTTCAAAATGGACATAACCACTAAAGAATTTTATCGACTGGTTACCATTTCAGTTTTTTTATACAGCTAACGGATGAAGTGTATACTACTTTCAAAGAGAACAGTGTTGCGAACAATCCAGCCTAAGAAAACTTACAGAAGGCAAGAAGTACGCCGGAGCTGAAGCATGATGCTTAGGTGTAAAGATGCAAAATAGCCTTCAATGTTTAACCGTCAGTGAAATCACATTTCCTACGGGTAGTAAGGCATCTGAATTAGTAACGTTAGATCCAGACCTAATGTGTTAAATGTGAGGTAAATTTAGACTGCGTTGTGAAAACCAAACTACAACACACAAATACGCGGCGAGCATGCTCGCTACTACTCAAATGACCACACATTAAGCATGACCGCTGCACCACACCTAAACGCTCAGCTACGAGCTTTCGCGGATATTTTCTGGCATCAAACTTTTGGGAGTGCAACAATTCTGAGAAAGAGTAGGAGTGCTCTCAATTCACGAACTTAATTCAAAAAACAACACAATGATAGATTGAATTCACAAGTCCGTTTGGAGCCGATGATGGCTGTATCGATTCTTGTGCCTGCCCAACGGGGTTCGGCAATGTAGAACAACCTCGTTCGAAGTCCTACAACTCCCCTAGTTGAACAACTGGTAGGTTATTAACCTAGTTAAAGCCATCATTATCATCGTCAGTGGTTAGTGCTGATGCTTAATCGTCATGCAGCTATGTGGTAAAAAGTAAACCCTAGCCAAGCCAAAAAAGGGGAGAAGGGAAGGGACATGACTGTTAGAAATGATTATGTCCATGCTCAAATATTTAGCATTAATGTTCTCACGTCTGGCACACACCACCGAGCTACAAGTGAAAATAAGGCGTCACCAGCACGATAGAGGCCTCTTTACGATTTCCACTGCTAACGGCCATCAACTGAACCTACTTCACAGACAAGTGAAGAGAACACCAACGAGTCCGATTAGTGAATAGTATTTTCATCAAGGTGAGATAGAAAATAAGACATACAGTATGTCAGAGTTTCGAAAGAGACAGCACTAACATCATTATAGGTGGCAATGTACTAGTGGTTCATATTGACGTTTAACTGATACAACTGTGAAGGATGAAACAAGCCCTAATCACGAAATCAAAGAAAACAAAGGAATGAGACATAAAAACCTGTGCCTAGGCTCAAAAATTCAAATTCAACGTGCCCAAACTTTTCATATACATCAGTCACGGGAGGGTGTTTGAAGGCTTTAGGTGTAGAAATAGTGGTAAACGGTTAAGCAAACCTTGATTAGTGTACGATTACCCTTGTCCTCAAGGATCAGTTCATGGCAACTACGTACTAATTGCAGCTGACTAATAATCACACGGTCGAGAGTTCGAACCCAGTTGTTACGACTGTTCCTACCTGAAATTAGAGAGTAAGACAGTAGTCCATTCACATGTGACTTCGTGTGTCACATTAACTGAACCTTAGTATTGGAATACACTGATCCTCATTCGAATGAAAGTGGATTGTAACGTACGTGACTGAAATCGGAGAATCACCACTCCGGTTCGTGTAGTTGACGGCTGCGTTATACGTCTGATTGAACCATTGCCAGAAAACGACGGCCGGAGTGGATCTGAAAGATGGACCACATGCACAGTAAGAAACAGTCGAACTTTCAAAGAATTCACGGGTCAGATAAACACAAGCAGACAAACAAAAAATACCCGGTTTAATTCACCCCGAAACGTGGAACTGGAATAGCATATAGTAATTGTAAAGAGTGTAAGAAACATGAAACCGTCTGAGAAGATAAACATTCAGATGACCAGCAAGTCTAGTAGTGTGGTCCACAGAAAATTGCTAGCTCTTTTGTAGACAAAGTTGTCATATGACGCTTGCTAACAAACCGACACTTGATGGTGTTTGGAGTTATCAGGTGAAGAGGTAGCCAGACAATTTTCAGGTCATGAGTCCAGGCGCTCGAGCATAGTTTGTGACAAATTGTTTGCTTTTCAACAATTTGTTAACACTTCACTCATGCAGATGAGCACAGTCCACACGTGAGTTGACCAGTTTACATAAGTTCAAGACCACAGGCGATGGAAAATAAGTTCCAACTAGATAGCCTTGACCAGTGTCAATTGATAGCCTGAAGGATAGATTGTGTTCATCTGGATCAACGGAGCATTAGAAGATCATATGTAGTATTCATTTATTGTACACAAGTCTGAGGATAGACTGAATGTCAAGTGTGGACCATGAACCAATAACAGATAGCAAAAAATGACTGACAGATAAAATAGAAAGTAGAACAAGAGGCACAACAAAAGAGGCAAAGAAGAAATTTGTCAGTCTTACACTGCACATGATTTTTGCATTTGATACACCTTCTTTTTTAGGAAAATGCGTATAACTGCAGCCTAAAAGCCCATGGCATAAAATACAACGATGCCCCCGTAACTGACTTCACTTTGCGGCTGTATCACACTATAACTTTAGACGGCGACATAAAATATTTTGGTCCCAAGCCTGGAGGACGGAGAGTTAACAGAGACCAAACTTGATGACAATTTTTCCACACTCCTACACGAAGTCATGAACTGCTAACTGTGCTGTTATTGTAACGACCACGCCTAGGGAGCACAAACAAAACGAGCAGGTATGCGCAAGGTGTGTATGGGCTGCCTTAGCTCAAGAAATGAAACAACTTTACGTAAACAGAGGTTACCTGCTACCAACACACGTCGCTATACGTCAACATTGTTCAAGTGGTGCTTCCACCACACACCAACACTACTTCACAGACAGACTGTCAAAAAGAGACAACCTATGACACAGGGAGGCTACATTTATTGAATGGGGTCGCGTCACACGCCTTGTTCTTTGGAGAGATACAGATATCACACCGGCGTCGGGGGTTCTTCTGGTTAACAAATCCAATGCACGCTTTTACGATAAGTAAAGAGACTTCTGCAGCACCACCGGCAGGTGTGATACCGTCTCTGTCGAGCTCTCACTGGCGTAGACGGTTGGTGTACTTCTATTCAATTACGGGTTTACACATTGTTGGTGGTCTGGGTGCATCAGACCAATAAGTCTCTGATTTCTGAATAGTTGAATGTCAGACTGTTTAAATCCATGGTCAGCACGGCGTACTTTTTAGTCGCCTTGAGTGGCATACATTAGTGTCCTCCTGCTTCGTGCTCTGCTTCCGCACGGTTGGTAAGATCATAACGCTTGGTCAGTGGCAAATCATCACTATTACCGTGTCATTATTAATTTGGAGGTTTAAAAACTTCTAAAACACCAACATGGGCAACTAAGCTACTCAGTTGAAATTGAGATCATGGCTCGAAAAATAGCGGCTTAGCAGAGCCAAGCAGTTCCTGTAGTAAAGTCCTTACCAGGAACTACTTCGTGAGAACTCAGCTAACTTGAGTGACAGTGCCCAATTCCGGTTACTGTTAGGCAAACTTCACCTAACAGAACACGCTCAGTATCGTAACTGTACCCTCCCAAGGAACCTACGTGAATGTTCATTCCCAGTGTTCAAGTCACATTTCCAGTGAATATATGTAATCGTTCAAGGCTCATTTTAACTGGTTGTCACTCAATAAGCAATATTCTGAAGGCATTTTGACAGTTGCTGGTGAGGTAATCGTGGGGAGAAAATTAAGCTATTAAATCTCACTAGTGACCAGGTTAAAACGTTTTTCGCATAGACTTGAATCGGCAACAGATGTGGGTACTCGTGAACGTATCCTATTACAGCAGGGGGGAAAACAGATATGAAATAGCAGACCATGAGATGAGTGTCAATGAGTGATAAATCTCAAGAATGACACTAGATTGATTGAAAACAAGCGCAAGAGCGAGAGAAACGTCGAGGTGTGCCAACAATGAAGCAGGAGGTATCTAGACGACGTTAGTGAAACGGCGGATAGCGGAACGATGGGCAACGGTAATGGACAATAGACTACGGAGTGTACACGAATAGGTCCTAACTACCCTGCCAACCCAACCACCCGAAGCTAACGCGTGAACACCGAGAAAAGAGTGGCATCCGGACAGAGCTCATCTCGCTTCTCTCAATCCGAAGACAACACAAACACCATATTTGATGGGTTTGTGATCAATCAGAAGAGCAACTCAGAAGGTGGGCCAGACAAAGGGCCAAACAGTACAGTGATGCGCGTAGGCGGGAGGTAGGCTTGTGAGCGTTTGGGCGCGTAGGCGGGAGGTAGGCTTGTGAGCGTTTGGGGGCGTAGGTGGGGATGCCAGAGATTTGGCACGTGGGGTGAAGGGCGAAGTGGCACATGACCATGTCGACTATGAAGGTCACTCGCAAGTGTACTTTATTGGTCTTCGAGAATCTGACGGCTTCCCCGACAAACATTTTGCGCGAGTTCACCAGTTTCGAAATAACGGAAAGTGTGTGGGAAAGTGGAATATAAGGGGGTTCGTCAGTAAAAAATGTCCGCATCCAGACGTTTTCGGGAGTCCAAAGGGAAGTTGAACTGTAACGTTTTCTCGGCGGTATGCGATTTCAAGTGACGGAAAGCATGTCAACAGTTTGCTGAATGTTAAGAAAGCAAGCCTGCAGGCTGATAGGTCTCTGATTTTACACTCATCTCAGGGCAAACACAGGACCATTTATATGAACCGGTATGCACATAAACCAACCGTGTGGTATTGAACATCTCAGGAACCCAAATTCCATTCGGTGGACGGTTAAAATGTGAGTTCCAACTTGGCAATTAACATCCAACTTACATCTGCTATATATTGTGAAGGATTTAAAGCTGAATTTATTAAGTATAAACGAGATTGAAAAACTGGGTTTATTCGATGCGGGTACTCCCAAATGTTCAATCATGGCCGTGTCATGTTTCAGATTGGTCAAACGTTGGCACTCCGTTGTCACAGATGGCAACGTCATGTCAGGGTCCAGTTCAATATTGTTCAAAATTCTGGCATTAATGTCAGCATTTGGCGCTGACTACGGACTGCAGATGAACATTAGACACGAACTGATTCTCTGTCGTTGTCCTCAGCTTGAACTTTTCACACTCTCGGTCCACTGCACTTGTGTAGACGGGAAAATCATCGTATTCATTTTTCACCAACTTGAAGCACTGATAACGTGTGTTGAACCAGGCTGACTGCTCTCTGAAAATATTCGTCTGTATCATCAATGTTTCTTAAAAAGTAAGATCCCGAGGTATCTTTGGCAGAATGAAATCAGGATACCCCGAGTGTTCTGTCGTACTGAGCTTTCACTTTTCTTAAATCAACCATGTTAGCCAACTCTACTGAGAAGACATCCTCGTGTAGGCTGAACCATGATTCGAAAGTCAACCCAGCTTCAGCATCATAAACGAATTCAATGATGCTGTTCGTGATAGCGTCCACTGTTGAACCCGGTTTGACGTTTGAATATGCTGGTATCATGGAAAAATTGCGCGTCAAAGTTTCAATCAACTTCAGTTGAGCCGCATCGAATCAGGCCTGTTGCTGCTGCAGGATCAGTTTGATTTCTTCCACTGGAATTGTCATTGCTCGCGTACGTTAAGTATGTAGCATACGAATTCGCCAGTTATTGAAACACGCTCAACCGTTGGTTACGTGCTCAATCGTTCGACCCAAGACTGAAAAAAAGTGAAGACGGGCCAACACCGTCTATTGGGAGAACGAGTCAAAATTAGGCCACACAAGACCTAAATGTGTGCGACGAAACGATTACCTATATATGGCTGAGAAGACGTACAACAAATCGGATGAGAATACCACACATAGCAGTCAGACTCACAGCGAATCATATGGGACGGTCATATACGACAGTCAGGGCGTGAGAATAAATCAAGTTAAAGGGGGCATCCAAAAACAATGCGAGAAAACGGTTCAGAGCCATACTGTAGCGAGAAGGCGTCCAACAAAGCACAATCTTTATTGTCCAAATCGCTAGTCACATGCAACGCGCTCTCTCTCGTTTATGAGTCGTAATTCCAACCCGCAGCACCCCCCGGTTTCCGTTCACACGTCGTGTGCACTTCTAACCGGTTTACGTGTGTGACCGGTGCCTTCTATCGGAGGGTTTTCCGCTTGCCATTCCTCGTCTGTTTGTCCGATTCCGTTGCGCGATGGTTCGTCCGGCTGCTCGTGCTGTCCGCCATCCACCCAGTGTTGGCCTTGACCGTATTCCAACATCGTGTCGAGATGTTCCTCTAAATGTTGGATAAACCACGCCTCCGATCTGGCCGTCTGCCGTATTTCGCCTGCCCTGCCTCGCCCGTTGGTCCGATGCAGTCGAGCGATGACTCATCCGGTCGCGCACGTTGTCCTTGATCCGATCGCAGCAGGTTTTCGAACGTACCTCCCCCACGTTGAGGTATTCGGCCGAGCGTTCGAAAACTCGCACATCCGGCCTGACAATCCACCACCCACGAACATACCGCACGAACTGATTCGGTCGATCGATCGATATGGCGTGATCGTTGGAAGATGGGCCTCCCAACAGAGGCAGTAAGAAAAACGGATGATTTTTTCGGAGCCTAAAGTTCCACAGCCAACCTAGCAACATCAGACCACCAGCTGAAGTGTTTCTGCGACGGCGATTGAGAATTTCACTTGATGCAATACGAACCAAGATCCTTTCAACAGAGAGTTATGGTTTAACAGGCATCGTGGAGAACGTCTCAGATGATTTTGATCTAAATATGCAGTCTATGTGCGGGATACGCGTCACATCGGACATGTTTGGCTATAAGGCATTACATTCTCAAGATAATGTTGTCTATCGAGCTCGAGTTGAAAATTTCATTTGGACTTACAATACCACTCCTTTGAGATGACGGGCTGATGGGAGCCAGGATTAACAGCGGCCCACCAACCGGTTACCGGTCGACATATTGTTTCATACATCTCACTAACACTCACGCACCAAACCCCACCAGCCACCTCAGACATTCGTGATCTTCCCAAATCTAACCGTGTACCCAACCAACTTAGTCGTAAGTGTTAACCCCAGGAAGCATTTTTCTTAATTTGCATCTGTTAGAAAGTGTTGGGGATGTTAAATACCCAAAAAACTGTCCAATTAACCGGTAATGAACATTTGTTAATTTTGTAAATTCGAGTTCCTCTTTTTCGCGTCACTATTGCACCATCACTTTCATTTCTCGCGTCGATTTACGTACTGGACGCTAATTCGTTGATTTATAACCTAGGACGTTTTCCATGTGTTTCGTTGAACATTATTCACAAGGTCGCTTGACGAACTATAAATACGCAAGAGCTGTGCTTGTGTTTTGCCTTCGGACTGAGACAGTAAAGGCTCTCTTTCTGGAGACCAGGGGTTTTCCTTCATAGTCTTCGGGGTTACAACAGCGCGTACAGTATTATGGCGTCGTAGGGATCGTTCCAACTCAATTGAATTTGCCCGGTCGTTCCGCGTTATAACAAAAAGGGAGATGTTATGACCAGGTTTTAATTGTTTCAGACGACCGATGTACTTTTATCCAATCACCCGTTTAAATTCGTTCGTCTCGCACTGGTTGTTGGCAGTCTGACCACACTGGGTCAATAGCTTTTTGCATTTCAATTGGTAGTGAGTGGCATAAACCGGTATGTTAATAACATCCAGTTAGAAGCTGAAACATTGATTTTTCGAATTAACCTGGCGATATCACGACGGGTTAGGATACGCTAACCATGCTCACATGTTCCAGATAGTAACTAAAATCAGTCAGAACAAACAGACAAAATGAGCCCTCGCCATAGACTTAGGTCCGCAGGTTGATCGAAAGGTTGTCCTGGTAAACAGCAGTTGCGCACAGCAGACGGGTACAAATCACCCAAGTATTGTCGGTGGACTCCAGGTACGGTTGAAACCACACTGTGCGATCCGAAAGGACCACCAGATGTAAGTGCGACAGAAAGAGAATTACGTGCCAGAGTGAGTGTGAGTGAGAGAAAGCTTAGTGAAACTGTTACTACCATACGTGACTTCAGGCACAGCTACTAAGCGTGATTAGTGTAACAGCAAGACAATGTTGCCATACTGAAGGTCATTAATTGTTTCCGAAAGTAGAGCAAAAGCCAAAAGAAACCCGTAGATAATTCCAACTGGAAACACTGTTTGTCAGAAGGATAAACGCGACGGGTACGCAACAATAGTCAGGTCAACACTGCTTTCCTCTATCATTCAAATGACTGCTCGCAGAGGTTAACCAATGATGATAAACCCTAGGATACCGTTGTGAATTATTTCGAAAACAAACCAGAATATTCGGCTGACCGCATTAAAGGGACTTTGGTGGCAACTGAACATGTGTGAATATGCGCATTCAATCCTATTTGGTAAAGCATGCTTGAGTTAGAAATAAGCAAAACAATTCACAAATCACAAGAAAATAAACGGTGAGATAGACCGTGTAGGATCAACTTTTCAGGGGAATGAATCATATCCACAAGAAGTTTCCGTTAGGAGACGACATCATTAAATCAGGTCATTGGTGACGGCTGACGAAATCGTTCATCAACAAAACACTAACGTGCAAGTTTTTCCAGTTGAACCAACCAGGATGATGCGTAAAGGTGGGCGTGGGTATCGTGCTAGCCCGATGAACTAATCAGAGTGCAACGGCTATGGAATTGACCTTACCGGGTCAATTAATCGCGAAATGGACTAAACCGTTGGACATTGGTTGAAGGTATAGTTGGCTATATTTGGCGACTAACTCATAATATATATTTACATGCATTTCATTCATTTGTCGAACTGGTAATAGGTAGTACAGCGTGTTTCTACGCAATCGTGTTCATCTTGACTCCGCGCTAGTAGACTGGGTGAAGCCGTACAGCAAGGATCCAAGTATAGCATCCAAGCCGGGATAGAACGTTTGACAGATAAAAAGGCGCGATACATCAGTTTCCTTGCGTTGCAGACGGCTGTTCCTTTTTTAAACAGTACTCTTCATACGGAGTTTCCCCTCGGTGAGCATACAGGGTAGTACATAAATTTCAACACAGGAAATGTCAACCATTTTCCACGTTTATCATACTAGTCACAAATATTAATTAAATGAAAACGTAGCACATCGCATTATTTGAACAATCTGATCGGTTAGTATTTTTAAGCTTTAACGAATTGAACTAAATCGGAAGAAAGACATGTTCAACCTAATGTACCCGTTCTAGGCGCTCACAGAAACTACCCAGAATACGATGTGAGATTATGTGACTGCATAATCGCTTGGTCGCGCCAATAATGCGTATCGTGAAAATAAAATATACGGCCTAAAACTCTTATTCTAGAATCACTTAATGTGTTCACATGGACATACGATTGTGACAGTGCATGATCAGTTCGGTCTCAAAAAAACAAGTTGATTTGGCCAGTATCTACTAGTGTATACACTGATGCAGCCAATTTGGTTACTAAATGCTCAAATATTGGCCCCCTGTTTCTCTAACAGCGATCCTGTCACATAAGAAATGCTCTTGTAAAACGAGCACACTTGCGATCCACATACCGTCTTCTCAATAAACCTATCCGCAGGATCACGGCTATAAACATTTCTATTACGTTCACTACTGTGTTGCAAGTTTGCTCAAATCGCTATCGACATGAGAAAAAAATGAGGGCTTCAATTGCAATTCGGGTTGTTTGAACCCATATGTGAGCAAATAAGATGAGACATTTCAAGGGTGGGTTCATAATTGCGACATCCACTATCAGTTCGTGTTTAGCCTAGTCCAAGCTTTGATCCTACATCCATAATGACAGGCTTTGGGTACGCTTCAAGGTATAAAAAAGTAACTAGAATAGCGAGCTGTCACCACTCTACCCAACCGAAACCCGGCAATTGGGGGATCGAACGCGACTATAACCTTACGTAAGTTTCGGTTATCGACTGCTCGCCAGGATTGTGGCTGTACTAATGGCACGTAAGGATAAATCACAGATTCTGCTACAGCGGAGTCGGTTCAGATCGGACCGCTGCACAATAAATTTGCTTTCAATCAAATCAGGTCATACCGACCTAGCCATAAAGTCAGCACGGCATATAACCAGCTGTGCAAAAGCTGACAACATACAGGTGCTGGATGTCTTGAAGTGGATGGAGGAAATGAGACACCAGATGTCCAGAACGTGCGGAAAATGTCACATCCATGCAGATGCGATGCAGTGAACAGAACGAGCGAACAAGTGAGGGATGTAGTGAATCAAGGAGCCAAAGATATCATCCAACAACAACAGTTCAATAGCAAGCAAATAATGACTTTTCAAATTCCAACAAAGAAACAATATCAATTTTCAAAGACACCTGTGGAGCCGACTGTAACGACCGAGGACTGAGTTAAGCGTAGTGGAACCAAATGAAAAAGTGTGGTCAGGGACACATCTAACTAGATTGGTTTATCGTGTAACCCTAAATAAAATATTGTGCCAGACAGAAAGTAATGTGATGGCTGTAAGTATTTAAGGGATAAGTTAACGGTTTTACTAATCTGTAATGTGGAAAACAAAAGTTGATTTGTTAGGTAACAGGAGATAGTCAGGATTCCAGGTGTTTTTGAAGGAAGACATTTCAGTCTCAAAGTTGAGTGTGCACAAGATCGGAAAGTCCGCATATGCAAACAGATTCTCACAAGTTAGCTACGATGATTCAACAAGTGAGTGAATGCGAAATAAATACAAATGGTATTTTCAAGTTGAACATCAGTAACAAATGATATTGTCGTTGGATAACTTCACGAATCGTCTAAACGTGTTTCAGGAGCATCAAACTGCTTTTGGTCACCGAATACACCAACATTAGATGTGTTATGAAACTGAAGGGAAAAATCTTCGGGGTAACGCTATGAAAACGGCAGATTCGAGGGGCATAATGAGTGAGAAATCTGTCTGTGGGATTCAGCAATTAATCCCTACGTTGCTAATTTTTGGGCTAATTTACTTGATACAGTCCGTTGGACAGACTGTGCTGGGGCCGCGGACAATTCAACAATTCATTCGTGTTTGTGGAAGTGTGCGTTTTTCGTTCTAATAAGAAAATAAGTTGGACGAGAAAGCAACCAGTTTAGAGGAATCTACTAATGACATGGTTTCTTTGCCGGTGTGAGGTGGACACAACATTTGTCCCGTTTGCCTACTTGTTTGTCTCACAACATCTAGATACTCGGATCCTTTCTACAAAAGAGGCTAAGAAAGACAAAGGAAACGAAACCAACAAAAAAAGGCCACAATGGACGACGTCCTGTAAATCGAAGAAGCTCATCAATCAGCAAGTAACCTAAGGTTGTTAGCACTGCAAAAAAGGAATATCAACCTACTATTAAAGATCATTAAATTCTTATATCCTTTGATTGCATACTCCACTGAGATGATCTTGAAACCGTAAATAGTTGACTGTGTACCAGCAATAAAGTAGAATGATGATGAAATACTTTGAAGCATATTGGGTATTTCTGTTACGATTTAACATACTGGAAATTATCAAGTACAGTTGGAATGAAGGCAAAGAAGTGACGGTCCACTCCTTGATGTTCAGTGACTTCGCGACTGGGCTTTGTGGTCTCTAGAACTGGTGGGTGAGAGGAGGTGTACTACAGGCAATTTGCCTACAACAAAAACCAAGCGATAGCAGGAGTGTAGGCCTAGAAATCAAAACTATAGTGCACTGGCGAAAGCGAATTACAAGACGTCGGCTAGTTGAGCCAGCTAGTTTGTGAAACAAAATGATCAGAACTAAAACGTACTACAGTCTTGTTTCATGAATGGTGAGTTCAGCACCCTCCAAGGACGGTTACTCAGAATTAGGGTAGTTTGTCAGTTTGAGAATTTTACATGTTAAAACAAATCATTTAGAGGCAAGAAATCAGAAGCACTTAAGGCAGTTTACTTTATTGCAAAAGCTCAAAATTCTGGTTAATTTATGGAGAGAACAGTGTACGAACGAATGCGTCAGATAGGCCAAAACGCCAGAACTTGAAATTAACTGGTCTGACAGCTTTAGTTGTCATGTTTTAGTTAAAAGAATCTACCTGAGGAATTCATTGGAAAGTGTTCTAGTTAGCCGAAAATGCATTTAAATATAGAACACAAATCAGAGACACAACCGCGTGTCACAATGAGATGTGCGGTGGGATGAGTTGCTCGTGCTTTTCCCTACATGTGACTTTAAAGAAAGAAACGGTGTACGCAGTGGGTATACATCGGAAGTTATCATATGGAAGCGAAAAGGCGTTCAATAAAGCACACTCTATTGTCCAACTCGCTGGTTGTCATGCTACGCGCGCGCTCGCGTTTATGAGTCATAATTCCGACCCACAATAGTCCCAGTTTCGGCTCACGCGTCGTGTGTACTTCGGCCCGGTTTGTGTCCGACGAGGGGAGGGGGGTTTTCTGCCGCCATTCCTCTTGCGTTGAGCCGATCTCGTTGAGCGACGACTCGTCTGGTCGCTCGTGCTGCCCGCAATCTATCCACTATGATTTCTGACCGTATTCTACGACCATGTCGAGATATTTCTCAGAGTAGTGGAATAATCGCGCCTCCGATCTGATCATCCATCCCATTTTCCCTGCCATGTCTCGTCCGTTGGCCCGATCCGGTTGAGCCATGACTCATCCGAGAGTTTAGGTACCCTCATCTCCGGTCTGATAACCCACCACTATATATTTGCATGTCTTTGGACCACAATGTGATCGCACGCACTGAATCGCAAGTGAATTTATAAATCCGCATCCAGGGTCAAACAATTTTAAAGAGTAAAGTGTACATACAACACAAGTAGTGTGGTAGATTTAACCATTTGGAAGAGACTCCGGCGGGAGCCCAGATTTTTATTAATTGGGTCCCTTCCAAAACGTTTTGGAGAGCACAATGAAACCAGTGATGGGTGATTCTGTGGGTACTACAGCCAACTGGATGCTAATAGGCCAGAGAACAGTGTCTGCCTTCAAGTGAACTCCAAAAATTATGTGGAGTCAAATGTGTCTCTCAATAAACTTTAGCAGAATCGGGTTAACGAACGTACCCGAACACTACTGTAACACGGTCGGATTCGGCAATACAGGATCGTATGTTAATTCTAGGTCACATTATTCAGTCCCGTTGCCCTAGTGTTTTAGCGGACGTCGAACAACATCGATAACAACTGACTGTTGACGAATATTTCGGCAATTGGTGAGCGGCAGAGAGCTAAAAAATAGCACGTTTCTTTGAATTCGAATGGACAAAATAAAAACATGACAGCATCCTGACGGAGTGTTCTATCACGAAAAGCTTCACTCAAGGACGCAAAAGAACCACAAAATAAGATTTCCCAATGGTAGATGAACCACGTTGTGCCGTTCTTGGTGCTGTGTAGCAAAAATTCTAAGCCACGAATGGCACTTGTCTGTTTCGTGGTTTTCCTCCCAAGCAGCGGCGTTCCACTCCAATTAAATACACTCCACTAAACTAGTTTTTAATCATAAATAGATGATACGATACAGGAAAATTGGTCAAGTCTTGAAAACTATCTGAACGATTCCCGTTCAAAGGTGTGCTTCGAATTGATCCGCATTATTTTCAAGGCATTTCTGAGCACTTTTCATACAAGTGAACTTAATGCTAAAAAAACAGTAGTGTGTTAAAACAGGGCCTGGAACATAGTTTCATTCAATTTATGTTAAATTGTTATTTGAAAAATTGTGGCCCGGTTATGACTTCCTCATGAAGCCCGAGACGCAAAAATACTTTGGGGTTAAAAGCAAGGTGCACTACAGTCTGCATTTGAAAGCAAAATAGGCTTGATTCTTTCTTTCTAAACTGTTCATCACTGACACAAACCTGTCTACCAGCCTCCGTGTTTCTAACACACCGATATAATCTTATATTTTTGACTAAACACAAACTTTGACAAGTGAGGATCACAACAGTTTGATATCCTCGACATTCGGATACCCATCATCATCATCATCAAAACAGCCATGAGCCTGACCAAAAGGTACTGTGGCTCGGGCCGCCGCTCACCTCAACAGTGACGTGGAATATCCTAGAAGGAAAGAGTACTACGAAGGACAAAAAGATTGAAGAAGACTAAACGGAAGAACTAGAAATGGTATGGATACAGGTACGCCATTGACTGCGACACACCGCCATCTCGGATAGCGTCTCTAACCAACGGTTTGAGTGATCACGAGGACCCCATCCAGGCAGGCGATGCCTGCCCACTTTGCTCAATGGAGCAGTCA
>QNGE01001714.1:98973-112513 GCA_008508345.1 Paragonimus westermani
AGTATGGGCTTCGGATACTGCCAGGACGCCCAGACCTGTGCAGGAGAGCGATTAGGGCCCTCAACCAAAGCCTTTGGCTAAAAAGCCTGAACTGCAAGGCAGCAGCTGTCTCTCTCACACACACGCAGACGCGACAGCATCAAACACCACTGTACACACGATCCCAGCAACCAGACACACAGTCAGTCCAGGCAGAAGCAGGCACCTTCCCAACGAAGCCACAACGAAGCCACAACACACAGTCTCCGCGGACAACAAACGCACGCATCTGCTTTTTGTCTGGCCGCTCCCCATCGGCCAATCTGACAAGGTTGAACCAGCAAGGACCGACGTCCTAGTCAGCACAGCCCTCCGGATCAAAACAGCACGCAAGCCTGACTACCACGCCAAGGTAGCAGAAAAGGTCAGGAAAGTCGACAGCATACACGCACGTACGCAGCCGCAAAACATAAGCACATGCACGTTGTGTGCTGAGCAATCGAACCGAAGTCCGCCGTCCACAGTGGCCGCCTTTATAAGAACCAGTCATCAAGACGTTTCTCGAACGTCTCGAGAGTGGCAGGTCCCAAAACTATTGTTGAGAAAACACCCCGTGTTAAGCAAATTCGAGTGGCAAAAACGGTGTCGTTCGTGAATTAGGCTACCACACGTCGCGCCTGATGTGAATTTTTATCCATTAGGTTGGTGGTTTCTGTCATTTTGAAGAAGTTGGGATTTGACCTACTCTTGCGGCCACATTTTTATTTGTTACGATCACATCTCACCTAACTTTTCTAAGCCCATGGAAGGAGGTTAGGGATATCCTGCTGGTTCACATGATACTAACAGTAAGGATTTTCAACAATTTGCTGCGTGCCGCTGCACAGTCTCAGGGTTAGCAGTACCTTTTTAAACAGAGGGAATATTTTTCAACTTGGGACTGGAACGTTGTGGTGCGCTATTCTCTTTGTTCCTACAGCAACGCTCCGTTGGAATGGAAATGGCTGGCATCCCCTTATCATTTAAGTAACTCAAACTAGTTTGTATCCATTAAGTCACGTTCCAACGAGATGCTTTTTACCCAGCCAGCACTAACGCTTAGTACTGTCTGTCAATTGAGTGTTGTAGGAAGTGAAATAGACGACACTCTCGGAAAATAGACATGCTCGCAGAATCCAGTAATAGCCGTACAGTATAAGACAAGTTGTTGACCAAAAAGGACTACAATAAGCGTACGAAGAAATAGTTGTCGGTAGACCAAAAACACCAAACCCAGACTGAAACTCACTTATTATCGACGTTAGCACTACCTACATCTGACAGCGAGTTTCAGTGATCCAAACACCGTCTAAATAACTCTGTCTCAGCATTCACTTCGTAGCACTGTGATCTGTTAAGCTTAGTAACATCCTTACGATGAAATAAAAGGTGATCGATATGAATCGGTCGAGTCGAATCTGGACCTGTGCTTCCGGACCTTATTTTACATGTTAGTATGCGATTCCTAGTGTGACATGAACTTAGGTTTCACAATGTATGACGATAAAACCTGTCGCTCTGCGGCTTTCAGCGCGCAAGATACGCGCTACCACACTCTCACCCCCACCTGGGCGACGGTTGGTTACGCGAACACTGTATTGTGGGAGAGACGTGATGGATGATCCGATTAACATCACCAATGTAAGTCTGCGAAATGTCCGTCTAACTATCCGTCGTACCTGGAACTCTTTTGAGACCACTAGCTGTCATTGGTCACCGGCCTTAAAATTGTGGAATATCACGAATCCTTAGTCGCCCCGCAGGACGCTAATAGAAACTCCTGTTTCTCCGGCGTATGATTACAGGTGGGCTTATCGGACTCAATGCGTGGTGCTGTACATCTGTTTTGACTTACAAGCAGCATCCAGCCAACCCGAGTGTACAATCCACCGTACAATCCACCAGGTCGACGTATCAAAGGGAGGGACCGAAATGGACTTTGTTGCATATTTTCGTCGACAAAAACCCGGGATCCATCGCAAGATATTTCCGGCCAATCCATGCAGCGGTATCTTCATTATCTTTTGATGTCTACCCTATCAAAAGCTTTACGTAGTTATCTAAACAGGGCATCCGTAGAATCCACCTGATCTTGGATCTCCCAAGGTTTTTTGGTGAGGCAGAAGTATCCTCGCCTAACACCCCACTGTGCTGGACTTACCTGTTTTTGGTTACCCATTTATGAGCAGTGTTTGCTGGTCAGTGATAGGGCTGAACCACTACCACATTACACTGCACACTTGAGTGCACAGTCAATATCAAGCTTTAGTCGTCGTCGCAGTGAATCCAAAGGATGTGCATGCTAGTTGCAAACGACTAATTAAGCCCTCTGGTTGTCATACTAGGACATGTTTGGGAATTTTTTCCCCGACTGCTTCGTTGAATCATCATCACCCTATTAATGCTTAGCTGCCACACAACAGTGAGGAAGAAAAAAAAAGCGAACTCTGTATAGGAAGAGAGGAGGAAGAAAAGAATGGGAGGGGGAGGGAACAAACTAATAAAAATAGCTACGTCCATATTCAACCATTCAACATCAAGGTGCCTGCACCTTGCAAACAAACAACCGAGCTGTAAGTGAAAGTGAGGTGTCATCAACAAAACAACTTTCCTACGGCCTTCTCTACTATACGTCGTTAAGTGCACTCACTTCACAGACAACTTGGCCAAACAACGACAANCCCGACCACCACGTCAAGGTAGCAGTATAGGTCGGGATTCGGATACCCTGGGTTACTACGGTCTGGCTGTGGTCATATAAGTTAAACCACAAGTTTTAAATTAGTCACCTTCAGACGCCTGAGATGATCGATTTCAGCGGACACTGCCCTAACCTTGAAAATACGAACCCATATTTCACTACCCACGCCCACCTGATTGGTGACAGTTTCTAAAATATACGACTCATACGTCTGGGAAACACTGTATTTTAAAACTGGTGTGCACCCGAGAACACTGGACGAAACAGGAAGCATTCTCTAACAATACATATCTCCCGGGAATTGTCATACAAGGAGTACTCGTCGTCAGCACAGTTATACAAGTTAATTCCTAGTCACGTGGAACGTCAAAGTTTGAATTCAGTGAATACATGAAACATTCGTCTAGTAGTTCGTTTGTGACAAAACTGAACAAGAACCTGAAGAGTAAACGCTCTTGATTAGCATCACTTTTGATGTAGAATTTGTCTAATACTTTCTTGTAGGCTTTAATCCACGCTTATGAACTGGGGGAAGTTTGTAGACAGCACAGACAGTAGGCCGGCTAGAAAGTTTATCTGAACGTGGAAGTTGTGACCAACTGAGTGATGCGCGGTTTTAAACAAGCATACACGTGGATGCATGATAATAAATACAAGTACCTACTTGTAGAATTGCAGAAGACAGCCAGTGATGAACATGTTTCCAGGAACCTGAAAGGACATTCGGCCGAAAACCAGCATCTTTTCGCCTGTGTCCGGGTGAAAGGCAGAGTCATATAACTGTTTGGCGTTCCATAATTCATCCACCGTCAAACCGGGAAGTTTCTCTCGTGCTCTAAGCGTAAATAAGATATGACCAACGTGACAGCTTACCTGTACTTCTGCACAATAGTCTTAGCTGCTTCAAGTTCACTAGAGCCCTTCAGTATGTTCAGCGGATTGGTTGTAATGAAAAAGTGTTTGGCTCTACCCGAGTAAGTAGACTGATCATATCTTGGCTTTTCAATATTGATATTATGACTATAAATATCGTCCTTGAAGGAAAAAGTGGAAAACAATGTAGAGTAGCAAGTTGGAGATACCAAAAAATAGACTTAGATTACACATCTTCCAAAAATAACTAGTGAACCGTATGCACTGTAAAAGTGACATACATAAACGCTGCACCATTGGTGTTCCTGTGAATATGAATAGTGAATGAGGTCAAACGAGTGTCTCTCGTAGCGTCACCAAACACCGAGGACACTCATAATTGTTTTCATAGCAAGAATGTTAGTCTGGAATGTGAGAAGAAACAAGTCAACTTCTGAGACTGTAACCAAGTTAGACAATCATCAGTGCTCTCCTTGGGAAAGTTAAACAATTCTGCCTTCAAATCTCCTCGAGACTGGCTTACAATTCACACTTGTGATTGCTGGTTTAAAGGGCTACAGGAGATGCACTGGAAACTGTGGGTGACTGAGTAATCACAGCTCATGAGAAAAGTGAGGAATGCTGAATATTCCATTGTTAACATGCAACTATAAACACCCAAAACACTTATTCTAAACTGCAATGGTTGTCCTACACTTTGCATATAGTAAGAGGTAGACGCAATGATGCCATCGCTGATCCATCCTTCACTATCCTGTCAATTTTACATCTCAAACCCTCTGACCATCACCACCCCAATTTCAGCAATTGTCCTGCAGGTCCCAAAACCAGTACAGTCAATCGTCCCGATATATCCAATGTCCTATCAACCAGATTCCGGTTCTCATCATCCTTGATTTGGACCTAGAATGCAGGCTGTTATAGGTGCCTCAACATTCGCGCCCAGGGACAGCTAGACCAAAAAAAGCCCTCACTGCACGTTAGACTCATTGAAAATTAAAATTTACTCCACTTCAGAGAGTAGAATCTAAAACAGTAGACAACGCATCGAGCTAACAGCACATACGTTGTCTAGTTCTTCTATATGACATTCTATACAATATATATGTATACTACACATAATATAATAATCATATGATATTCTGTATAATATTCTGTAGTAGTGTAGTGAGGTGAACAAAGGTTAGAGCGACAGGATTGTCTGGCCAGGTTTATGGTTGAAATGATGTAATGACGCGGGGCAGTGAAAGCCGTAAGAAGGCTGTCTTGCTGATGACGCCTCACTCTCACTTGCAGCTCGATTTTTTGTTTGCAAGGTATAGGCACCTTGATGTTGAATGTTTGAATATATATGTAGTTATATATATGTAGTTATTTCTAATAGTTACGTCCCTTCCCGACCCCCTCTTTTCTCCTTCTCTCTTCCTCCATAGGGTTTGCTTTCTCTTCATGGTTGTGTGGTGGTTAAGCATTAGTGTGAACCACTGATGTATGCTGTCTATGATGATGACGGCTGTAATGAATGAATAGAAAATAACACTCGTCTTGGGGACCGCACATGCAGAAGTCTATGCATGCTACAAATATCAACAAACCTCTTGAGAGACTCAGTTACAACCAAAGTATTCCGTGACATTTATCCCACTTTTCGCAAGAAACCTTAGTTTATGTGTGCAGGAAATGCACGAGACTTCGGTATCTGGTCATGGCAGTCTTCGCTAGTCAGTCAGCATCAAAAGGGGAAAAGTGAGTGAGTGACGCGACAGATTGGGAGCGTGTACTTTGAAAATCTGCAAGTTTGCCACCGATAGCCCGGATAACTAACAGACACCATCTACGCAACCTGGGTCGTTTCCTCAGTGGGTTGGAGGGGCGCACGTCACACCGTGCAGTGCTCTGTACGGCTGATGATGGTCACCAGAAACCGTAAAGTGGCGAGACAACAACATGGTCAAGGGTTACAACAGCTTTAATGGGCCTGTTAAGCACGCTTAAGAGATGTCGCCTGTTGAGTTGAGGTGCATGTGGCCACGCATGCAGCTGGTGAGAAACAGTCTGAGACAGAGCAGTGCGTCTGAATGTTGAAACTGTGTCCGCGCGGCAGATGGCTTTTTTCACAAAGTTACCCACATCATTATCACCACAGACAGCAATACATCAATGTGAACCACTGACGCTTAACCGCCACACAACAATGAGGAAGAAAAAAAAGCGAACTCTGTATAGGAAGAGAGGAGGAAGAAAAGAATGGGAGGGGGAGGGAACAAACTAATAAAAATAGCTACGTCCATATTCAACCATTCAACATCAAGGTGCCTGCACCTTGCAAACAAACAACCGAGCTGTAAGTGAAAGTGAGGTGTCATCAACAAAACAACTTTCCTACGGCCTTCTCTACTATACGTCGTTAAGTGCACTCACTTCACAGACAACTTGGCCAAACAACGACAACATTCATACCGCTGAACCCGATTAACGGCCATCTCACCTGAAGTCTCCAGCGGCCGACTCTGTGAGTCGTGAGGGCTCCAGCACGGGAGACGAACCCGGTCTACAGTGGCCAACCCCTTCGTGAACGACTTCAATTCCATACGCCAGGTCATCACCTTTCCACCTCGCACCTTGCACCAGTCGGCCGCAGCGTCGACGAAGAGCGGTCGGTGTGGCAGGCGACTAGCAGCCATCCTTAATACATGACCTAACCATCTAATTCTGTGCAAATTTAAGGACTGAACAGAAGAACTCGCTTGACAATCAGTGTCAAACACCCGATTCCCAACCTCTTCGTCAATTACCCGTTGTTGACATCCGATACGAAGTTCCACTATCTGCTCAATATTCCTGGCCCGTGCAGTCGCTAATTCTGCCACATCTTCGACTACGATTATGATCAATATCATTTCGAGATACAGTATTCTCTTCGCACGACTCATATCCTGAAAAGTGTGCACGCAACTAGTCATGAACACCATTGCCAAGCCTTTTGGCTTAGAAGTCTGCACTGCAAGGCAGAGGGTGAGTGGCAATGCACGGGAACTGGCACTTCTCCCGGAAAAGAATGTGTTTTTCCCACCAGCCAGCCTAGAGGGCAACGAGACTGTGGTCTGTCAGACCTCTATCTGCTGACCTGCTTGGCATGAGTGACTTTGTCGGTGTGGTCGCCACACCGTCCAGTTTAGCATAACAGGTCATCCAGATGTGCAAGTCGTCACATCGCGTAAAGGTTCAGCCTCATTGTCGCCCTGTCTGCTGCATACAGTAGGGTGGATAAACAAAAACATGTTACTGCCGACCCGTCCCCCAATACCCTATCAAACTTGGCCCTCAGAGCCCTCATCTCCATTCGTGGTCGTTACTCTGCAGGTCCCACAACAGATATAGCCAGTCATGGTAACACTGTGTCGATAAGTCCCATCTATTACCAGGACTTCTTCGTCCTTTGCTTATACCTAGAATGCGAATTAATATAGGTGCCTTCAACGTTCGCACACAAAAACAGAGAGAGGTCAGCAGGTCGCTCTCACAAAAACGTCAGACTCGTTGAATGTCAATCTCTGCTGTACCTCGGAGACCAGAATCCAGGACAACAGTCGACGTATTGAATTAACAGCATCCGCACTTTCTACCCGATACTGGTTATACGCTTCGGGTGAATCCACGGCCACCGTTACGGGTCAATCTGGAATAGGTATGGTCCTCAGCATGACGGCCACAGCCGCGTTGGTACATTGGATTTCTAACAGTAGACTGTGTCGTCTGCTTGGCGGGTTCAACTAAGACCAGCTCTAGACGCAAAACTTTCAGAAATCCTTTCACCGTGTCTACAACAATGACTGGCTGTTGAGAAGCTGACTATGCCGTCGATAAAGCATGAGTACCAAACCAACTTAGAGAGCAGCTTCAGTAGTTCTCACTCCGTAGATCCTAGTAGGTGATGGACCAAAATCTCAAGCAATTTATGAAGCAAGTACTGTAGCATGTAGCAAGGGGGTACATGAGTTGAACAGACGCTGAAGCGTAACCCGATCACCGATCGTGAGCCTTCGCTAATAGAAAAAGTTGAGGAAATGGAGACTGCTTTTGCTTCAGGAAACACCGGCAGATCCTTCAAACTAAATCTTACCGCCGGTCCAAAGCGACCGTCTGTCAGTGAATTCTTCAGCGAAACAAATGATACTCATCTGTGATAAGTGCAGAAGATGAGGGAGCTGGGTGGAACAATTTGAGGTTCAATTTAGCTGGTCTTCTACTCCTACCGTTACTATCACAAACTTGTGATGTATCATCCCGGTCAGCAGGGTTAGGACCACCCACTAAGACTAAGGTCCGCAGTTACATTTCGTGCTTCAAACTGAACAGGGCTGCTGGTCCAGATGATCTCGTGCCGGCACTTTTTAAAGAGGATAAGCAACCGTTAGTGGAGAACTTGACGTGGTTGCTTCAACAACCGAGACTACCCCTTCGTGCTGGGGTCACCCGGTCATAGGTCACATTCAAGAAGGACGTCTGAGGGGTATTAGTTTAGCCCCAGTTAATAATAAAGTTTTGGGATTCATTATACTCCTTTGACTTAATACAGATCGGGAGGCAAACGTCAGGGAAGAACAGGCAGGGTTTTGCCGTGAGGGGATGTGTGGATTAAATTTTAACTCTCCCTAATGTTTACCGCCGGCTGAAAATTGCCGCATTTCTTGACCACAAAGATGAGTTCGGCTCGGTGGATCGATCTACACTTTTAGAGTCGCTCAACGTAGGGGTATACCGACCAAGTATACAAACAAACTGTCGACAGTTTATTCCCACACTTCAGGTTAGGGTTAACGGTGAACTCTAATAATTTTAGCACTACCAGCAGTGTGCTTCAAAGCTGTCAACTTTCACCATTTTTGCTTAATTTCGTCATAGAAGAAATAATGGAGTACCTGGTAGAAGACCGACTGATCTTGGTTATTCTGGCGACAAGATGTTGCAGAACAAACAATTGTGGACGCTGTGTCGCACTCTGTCAAATACTTCGGAATGCTCTTCGCAGCCCCAAAACGCAAACTGCTTCTGCAAGGTTGCTGTGATTACGTAGATTTCGTGTTGGATAAGGAAGTCATGAAGATTGTTGACTGGTTTCTGTTCCTCGGAAGCTGCATCAGCGGCGATGAACGTGTAGGGTATGAAACCAAACTGCGTGTCTCTAAGGATAGGGCGGTATTCGTTAGTCTGGAACACCGCTGGCGACTGAGAGATATCTCTGGTTCTTAAAGGTCGCATATATCAGACAACGGTGAGGGCCGTATTACTTTACGACAGCGAAACCTGGTCGCTCAGGGTAGAAGACGTGAACCGTCTCCAGGTATTTGACCACCGTTTGTGTTCGATCGCTCGCATTGGATGTCAACAACGGGTAATTGACGAAGAGGTTGGGAATCGGGTGTTTGACACTGATTGTCAAGCGAGTTCTTCTGTTCAGTCCTTAAATTTGCACAGAATTAGATGGTTAGGTCATGTATTAAGGATGGCTGCTAGTCGCCTGCCACACCGACCGCTCTTCGTCGACGCTGCGGCCGACTGGTGCAAGGTGCGAGGTGGAAAGGTGATGACCTGGCGTATGGAATTGAAGTCGTTCACGAAGGGGTTGGCCACTGTAGACCGGGTTCGTCTCCCGTGCTGGAGCCCTCACGACTCACAGAGTCGGCCGCTGGAGACTTCAGGTGAGATGGCCGTTAATCGGGTTCAGCGGTATGAATGTTGTCGTTGTTTGGCCAAGTTGTCTGTGAAGTGAGTGCACTTAACGACGTATAGTAGAGAAGGCCGTAGGAAAGTTGTTTTGTTGATGACACCTCACTTTCACTTACAGCTCGGTTGTTTGTTTGCAAGGTGCAGGCACCTTGATGTTGAATGGTTGAATATGGACGTAGCTATTTTTATTAGTTTGTTCCCTCCCCCTCCCATTCTTTTCTTCCTCCTCTCTTCCTATACAGAGTTCGCTTTTTTTTCNTTTAAAAATCGAATCTCGGAGATTTCGAGAACTATCATCGTAGAAGCATGTGTCTCAAGTTCTTCTACGTAAAATGGAATTCCACCCCGTGATGTCAGTTTTGTTGCTTCATTTACATTAGTGGCTTATTGCACAATTATTAATATGATATACTCATAAACAACGCCGCTCCCCGGTATTGAATCGTTCGCCAACGATTCCAGTTCACATCAAGTTACGTGCAGTCGTTTGATCCAACGAACATCTTTCCCGTTACCCAACGGCAGAGGAGATAATTTATCTTGTCAGAAGTTGAACGACGAAGTTGACTGTAAAGCAAACTCCACAACTAGGCACCGCTCACTAATGGGGGACGATAAAACGGATTTGAGCTCTCTTAAACAAATGGTCACTGATCAGGTCGGAAGAATGCGGCTGGTCGTGCATCGAGAAACGACAGGAGTTGCAAATTACTGAAGAAAAGAAATAGAAAGAAATTGTCTGGTTTTGGCCTTCACAACTCCACAGAGCTTAGATCCAGTAAACTTGAGGGAAACGCAGGCAGTGGCTGATGGAAGAATAAGGACGATCAGTGGAGTATATTCAACTAGGATAATAAAACGTGGAGCCAAATGTCAACACTAATTGAACAAAATTCGTCAATCTCAAAACTAGTGTGGCGGACCTTAACAGGATCAACATCTGGTACACCCTAATAAGATGTCACAATCAAATCCCTGTTTACCTACGGAACCTCGCATCGTGGAGCGAATTACAGAACACCAGGAGGCTAGTGTTTGTCCGACCACTGTGAACGAAGTTGAATATCGTGAACTCAATCCCATGATCTGATGATCATGTTAAGCTGGAACGGCTTTCGTGATTGCCAGTAAGCTCACAGGAAAATGGCGTCAGCGGTATGGCCTGGGACATTTGCCCGCTAGGAAGAGTGACAAACTAGCGAAGGTCAACCGGTACTGGAGTGACTCACCACATGGATCCGGAACTTACCCGCAAGGTCGATGCCAGACAACTGTACACATCACTGTTGCAAGCAGGAGCACACAAAATACCGACACACCGACGAGGCAACGTTGATCAGCCCGTTATGGGACACAGACCACACGCTACGTTTCTGATAGACTTTCGAAAGAAGACGAAGGCGGTGTATATGGATTATAGCCGCATGTGTCTCACACTCATGATAAGACTTAAGCTGTTTTCTGGTTGGTCGCGCTCTCATCGATCAGCGGCTGGTTCATCCAAGCACTTAAGAATGACGCTACCGCTGACGGATGTCGGAATATAGTGCGTACTTTCCCTGCATCGCAGGTTCTGTTTATCGTTGTTGGTGCCTGTCTGGCCTGATGCTGAATGCCTCCAGATATAAACGGTACGCATGCCGTTTCAAAATTTTTGAAGAATGGATTGCTTAAAAAGTGAGAGTTATCGGTTGTTCGATGTGATTTCATCTTATAAAATAAGCTTCATTGCAGAGAAGGTGATCATACCAAAATCCGTATATTGTTATGATGCTTACTTCTGACTCCATGCTAAAAAATTCAATCGACTTGGTAACATAAGACTGAATAACGTTGCTAACCGTATTGTTTTTGATATAGATCAAGTGAAACCTGTGAAATGTTGATGGCTACAAGAGGGAGTCGAACGTTATCATTGTAATGGCAGCTGGGGGAAAAATGGCAATGGAACTTAGGTATCTCTTCCGTGAAATCTTTCATGCACGTGCAATGAGATAAAAAGATTAGAGTTCGAAGAGCAAAAGTGAACGCCCGTGTTGAATATGCTAACTATCCACTCAGGTGCTGCCAACATATATGTTGGAGCAAACGTATCTGTCAACCTGAATGACGAAAAATACAAACGGTAGAAGTCAAGGCAATGGGTGAAAGTTTAGACACTGTGTGGTGGTAATCTCGATTCACCGATTATCCAAACCCCGACACAACAGAAGATCTGACGAACTGCCAATGCAAATATCGCGTTAAAGATCGAACATCAGGATTGGACGAACGGTCTAAGCGCGGTGCCTTTCGTTTTTCGCCAATTCATCTGTTCTGTATTCCACCAATTAACATACAGTTTATGATGTTGCATGTGCTAATGAGATCATCCAATGACAGGCTGTGATTTCTTTAATACTGTTGTACATCCATAAATTCGGCGTCTTAACCCGTGAATAACAATTGTTTACTGCTACCAGTACCAGGTCTTCTCCTTAGTGCTTGCACGGGAGGTTTCGATTCACGTACGATTACTAGAGCTATTCGAAGCCCCTAATTCTGAGTATCTCATACTGCTTGTCCTTCTTTCAGAGCAGACATGACGGCAAGCTATCTTACGGCTGACAAAAGACTTTTGGTCCTCTTGCTGATGTGTGGATTATTTTCGAAAACGATCCGTGAATCCGTTATCGGTGGAAACTTTGGAGTCATTCAGTGATGCCGTTTTCGGTGCATCTTATCCACTATGTGCCGTAAATATGCGGCGTGAGCAAATCAAGGTAATGCACTAAACTGTACAGTCTCTGCATGTGCGACTGGGAGGAAAATGCTGAGTGCTGGTCCAGCAAACCATGCAGACACGTTGAAAACCGGATGGGTTAACCAGTGCAGATTAAGCACATGCAGTATCTCATTGCATATCCCATCAAAATGTCTCAGTTTTTTCAACATCAAGGACTGTGAATTCGAAGGAGTGAAGACACCACTTTGTACTGCAGAGTGTGTTGATATAGAGCGAGAAGTTCGCGGAATTCTCATACACCGTTTCATCTATCAGACATATTCTGGCGCGACAGGTCCCCCAGATGTTATAATACTGGTTTTGAAGGTAGCTGACAATAGAAATAGTAAGGGAAATTCCATGGTGCACGTCAACTATGTACGCGTTACTCCTATCAGTCAGTTCACCTGAAATTAAATAATCTTATTCCGAATTATAAACTTACGAATGTTCTTCGTCAATACACCATGGACTGATAGATCACTGTTAGTGATGACAGATTTCCTCCTTAGAAGTATGTCAAGATCATCTTTCATGCGTCAATTTGAGCAAACGATAGATATCGAAACGAGAAAAACTGCAAAGCTTCTTCGTATGACTTATAGTGACTGCATACACCAAGTCACCATATACGTGTCTGTTTAGCGATAGCAGTGTGTGCCAGTTGCATACACAACATCGATCACGGTAATCTCCATGAGGTCCAAAATCAACGAAAGGGCACCAACGAACAGTCGCAGTAAGCAGATTAGTAGGTATAGAGACCAGGTGGTGATCCACACAACGTTGAGTCCAGACACATGAATGGTACTGTAACGCAGCATGCTGCCATGTCGTTGGCGCCATTTCGTTTCTCGATCGTGCAAATGGTGTAACTGTCATACTGGAACGTTGGCTCATGATTTTCCCTGTTGTCTCCATTCACAGGACTAACGCTACAACCTATAATTCGAAAGAACGCTGTCCCCCGGTGTCTCCACGCTGCAGAAAATTGGTTTGCCAGTGTCACTAGTAGTAGGAGCCAGAAAGTCTGGATTGTCTGTCATACACTTCACCGAAGGGTCTTCAAGATCCTTCACACAGGAGGAAAAAACATCACCGTTTGATGCTTGCTCATATGTTGTGGAACACGTTCAGTAATACATAGACAGACCAACTGAAAGTAAACGATGAATAAATAAATGTTATTGGAGAGCGTGAACTGTACGCATAACAGTTTGCATTTTTATAACCGTTAATTTTCAAGTTGACCATCACTCACATTTGAACGCAGTGTTCGCATTCAGATAGACTTTCCAGCCAGCCTCTTTCGAAAAAAAGCACTAGACTCAAGTTTCGCTCTCACTAGAGCTCGTCAGTAGTGCATATCCTTGCCACGACCGGGATTTGAACCCCGGACATTCCAATCATGAGGCAACCGTGTTAACCACTGCGCCATTGACCTCACATTAGGC